>JALNQK010000085.1:0-140112 GCA_028458525.1 Ophiosphaerella herpotricha
TGTTTCCCTTCCATTTACCCGCGTCCACCGGCCCCCAGTACCGGGAAATAAAGCTTCCCCTTGGGGGGAAAAAAAAAATTAATTCCTTTTAACAAAACTTTCCTAAAACCTTTGGATTTCACCCCCCCCCCCCCCCCCCCCGAATATCTACAATCGCACCTGACACGCCTTCAGTCTACCACAACCCCTTTCCCCTCTTCCTCCTCGCCCCAAACCGCCCGTCGCTCCGGCTTGTGGATGCGCACCACCCACAGAAAGTAATCTTCCAGCGGCAACAAATTGAGCAAGATGCGATTTCCCCTCCACGCAAGGGCGCACACAAGCGCGCCGGCCACGGCATCGAGAATGAAGTGATTCGCCGTCGCAACGATAGCGACGAGGATGATTGCTGGATATGCAAAGCCCAGCAGCACGCACAGCACGCGTCTCGGATCCGGGAGGCGCAGACGCACAGTCTGGCTGAGGTGGAGCGTGCGGGCGTGGCGGTGCTGCGGGGCGAGGGGGATGCTCATGATTGTCAGGCCGATGAGTAGGGAGTAGCCGAAGTGGAGGGAGGGCATGGCGGCGTATTGGTTGCAGAACTTGTTTTGTGTCCATACGCTGCTTTCGCCCGAGGCGCCGTGCACGGTGTCGACGAAGCCGTGACTGCGGGCTTCGCGGCCGATGGGGCCCGGAACGTCGGGGTCGGAGAGGAGGCGTGGGGGCATGCAGGGCCAGAGGGTAAAGACGATGAAGGCGATGAGGTTGCATACGGCCATTGTGCGGCGGCGGGCAGCGTATAATTTGGGGCCGGCGGGGGAACCGGATGCTTCAGCTTTGTGTGTGGGGAGGTCGAAGCGGTTCTGGGTGGTGGTGTAATAAAAAAGCCAGACGAGGAAGAGGATGGTGCCAGGAATATGAATGAAGGAGTATATGCGGTTCGTCCAGTGCATTAAGAATGGGTGTTGAAGGAACCAGTGCTGGACGTCGAGTTCGTGGAAGATATGGAGGCGTTGCTCGAGGTGGATGATTTGGAGTGCGTGTCGGCGTGCCACGACTACGGTGCCTTCAACCATTGTTACCGCGCTGAATGCTCTCCCAAGTTGGTATACCTAGTCCTTGTGAGTATATTTGCTGATAGGCTCTAGCCATGTCAAGCTTACCCAGTAGATCAACGCCCAGTACCAAGCCTCCACAAGGAATGGAAACTTTTTGAGCAGCCTACTCAAGAAATGGTCCTTGAACCGCCTTGTGTTAGGTGAAGTCACTTCTTTCTTCAGCCCGAGAATTCGTAATTTTCGCCGCCGCCATTTTGGTTCTTCGTCAAATTGTGGTAATAGGGATACGCTGGATGAAGGACTCGAGCGCCCGGATTCGAGAGATGACGACGGCGAAGATGATCGCGGAGACCGCGCATATACTCGGCGGTGGCTGAAGAGACGATACTCAGCGGTGCGGTTGACCCATGTTCCTCCAAAGAGTAGAGTCACGACGACGAGTGGCTCTATGAACGCCCCGGCGCCCATGCTGTGACAAGAATATGCAAACGCTCAAGAGATGATTAGTACACTTGGAAAGGTGAAGCTAGGCGTGGGTGAGTATGGAGGGTGAAGAATGAATTTTCGAACAATGTAGAAGGAACAAGTACGGCGCCTGGGATGAGAACAACCTCCGAAGCGATCTGAGCAGTTGTCTTCTTACCGACGGACTGCTAGTGCATGGAGCAGCAGCTTCTTGCGGCCTTGGAAGGGATGCTTCAAGCAGGGGTCGGGACGAATGAGGCAAAGAGACAGGAATAAGAAGACAGCTCAGCAAACCAAGCGTATCTCGATTGACCAGATAGGCAACAAACACGTACAAATGACCTCAATCATGCGGACCAGTACGGACGACAAGTTGTGCCAGCCGTATTTCATGGCATGACTAAGAGCAGGACTGGGCAGCATCGGACAAAGCTGCAGGCGATGCCGACATGCGGTTTGTTGAAAGCCGATGCGCCGTTGCGGCGCTGGTCGTGTGCTGTTGTGCACCTGCTTGGGTTGGCCTGCGTCATAGGAATCACCGTTTCGCTGGGCAGAGCAACTCACGCCATCTCTCACGCATCCTGCCACCGACCTAACAACTCGCGAGCCGGGCGACCCGATAAAGTTCTGATGCGCACCAGAGCAGCATATCGCCATGGGCCTTTGCCACCGAAAACTTTACGGTGCCCGCATGCCATAGCGACATGTTTGATGCATGAGATCAAGATGCCGTAGTGTAGTGAGCAATGGGTACGCGACATGATAGGCATTGGCGCCCGATGCATCCGGATTTAACCAAAGGGAGAAAGATCGCCAGGCTTTGCTATGCTTGGCAGTTAGAATCTGGAAGAAACCTAGGTTTGGAGTGGAGTGGCGTCTGCTATCCATCAGGATTTGGCGTTCCTAACCAATCGGAGCAGTCTGACAACTCTGGATAGGTGGGCTGTCGGCTTGGCATCTTAGCTCACGGAGAGCTTAGGATGATGCCGTACCGGTATCCGAGATGTTGAATAAAAGTGCACCAGAAGCGCACCGGGGACTCTATATCTGATGTAGCATTTGTTTTTCTGGGGCACTACACGTCACATATGTCATCATGTCACGTTACTATCTCATGTAACTGATTTCATTTCTTCAAATCGATAATGATGCTTGATGGAGGAGCAATTTGACCGGCATCCCTTGGCCTATGGTCAGGCTCATGACAGAAGAAAAGCCTGATATTACAGCGAGGCCCCCACGCTATGCAAGACGCCTAGAAACAAGACTGCAAGAGACTGTGAACATGGTCCAACGCCGGCCGTGAAGCTTAAATAATGTATTATCGATGATTGCATGTTCTCATCGACGCCGCCAACGCCTTGCTGAAAGATGACAAAGAAAGTGGTAGAATAGTGTCGAGGTACGTTTGAAGGAAATATGAACAAGAAGGTTTCACACATGGACAGACAAAATGGTGCTGCGCGGTTGTTGGATCAGCATGAGACGCTAGTGAAGGGTGCGCTCTCCTGGAGATCCTCGACCAGAGCGTCAACGTTGTTGAGGTATTTGCCCAGCAAATACTGCTTCTCGTTTTGTGATCGAGTATTCTTCTTTGGGCCGCCGTCCTCTCCCCCGTTGGGGCTACTACTTTGCCGATGGAAGGCGGTGGTGAGCTTGCTCGGGCTTCTCTGGAGGCCAGTAGCCATTGTTTCGGGCATGAGGTAGAAGTACAAGAACTCTAGTAGCTTGACTTTGACGTTTTGTGTTGTTTCCTCGTCCTTGAAGAGGCTCGTGACGGTCAGCAGACCATCCATGTGCTCGAATGTGCGTGTGTTTTGCGGTGTGGCAAGGAGCGCGGTTACGAGGACGAGCAGGGCCTGGGATTGTATGGCGGGGCAGTTGTACGGGTCGAGGAGATCGAGCAAAAGGTTCATGTAGACTTCACGGCTGAAGATGATGCGGGACGGCGAGTGTAGGAGCAGCAGACCCTGCAGGTTGGAGAGGGATGAAAGGATGAGCATGTCGTTCTGGCCGTCTGTGCACTGGGTTAGATGGAACATCATGGAGCCGAGCAATTGCCGTACCTTTGCTGCTTCCCATGCCAAGCAACCGCTCGAGGCAGTCGGCTACTCGCGTCGCAACTGAGCACTAGTCAATACCAACACAGCATGGCATTCCATCATCTCTGCTCACCATTCCACTCGAAGCCCTCCTGCAGGCGGAAGAACTCTCGAAAAGCCGGGTCCTCGGACAACTGGCCCAGCTTCTTAGGGGCAGACTCATGCTGTTCGCCGAGGTTGATGGCGGATGCGTTCCGTCGGTGGCCCGGAGTCGATGGCTTCGCTTTTCCCGTGGAGAGACAGATCTGGGCGAGCATGCCCTCGATTTGGCGCAGCCCCTTGCGTATCTTTTGCGTGTCCTTGGACGCGATGTTGTCAAAGGCGAGGGACAGTAGTGCCTCCATCTCGGGTGTTTCTTTGGCGGGCGGACAAAGAAAGCAGGCGGGTCGAGATGGCCTCGTGATTGTCGAGGTGCTGGAAAAGACACGCGGTCTTGGAGCAGTGCAAGAGACGGCAAGGGGCAGCTGAGGTGCATGCAGCTAAGAGAAACACAATGCGGAGAGGGGAGGTATTTTGAGCGTTGTGGGCCCCGAAATTAGGCGTTATGCCTCCTAGCACTGGCTGTCGACGACATGTCAAACAGGCCGGCGTTGCTGAGGAAACAAGCTCACATGAGGCCGTCCCGACCCGTGCGCGACGGGCTTGGCGGGCCAGCGCCATTGCTCTGGACAACCACGACAGCCCGCCCGATCCTGACACCAAGGCCCTGCCACATTATTGAAACAGCGGCTGGGAGCATGCTGTGTATAATGCTTTCTATCGCCGCCGTTGATGCATGGTCCCGGGCAACGGCTAGCGTCAAAGTGCGCCTGCATTGCACCTGCTACCAACCCAGAAATGATATCTTGGTACGCATACTACTCTCTTGCCTCACACTCGTTGCTGTTTGGTCGGTTCGGGCAGATATGCAACAAATCGCCGCGGTTGAGGGGCATAAAATGGACGCCTGGACCGGTACGAATCACAGGCCTCGTCAGTGTATCTGTCCTCTCACGACTGTTCACCGGCGCTTGGCACGGCCACAGCCACGTCTACCTTGTAACTGCAATGCCTCTCCACGTTCAGTACCCCGCTTCGCTTCACCACCTCACCTTTGGTTCCTCATCGATAGTGTGGCTCAGCACCCAGTCTAGATATCGGGAAATGTCCTCTTAACTCGGTGCTTCACAGCATGACAGAGCCTGGCGCGCCACACCGCCTTATGTGAGACCCGGCTCTGGTGTTATAAATCTTTCCAACCCTCGTCCATACCCCGGTAATATCTTTTTATTATCACTTCTGTTTCGCGGAAAGAGCTTGCCTGAACTGGTGGAAAGAATTCTACAGTCAACAATCTAGGCTACAGCCATGACTAGGCAGATGGTTGCCAGTACGTTGATATGGACATACACTGGAAGAAGTCCTCAATCTAAAACCATCAGATGTCTTCACACTAGTACTCCTCCCCTGTGCGCTTTTCAGATTTGTGCTCTTCGCACCTTTTGGTTATTATTCGGCTCAGGCCTCTAACCATAGAAACGTCATCAAGTACCACCTCGAGCTTCGCGACGGACCATTTGATCCTCTCATACAAACCGGCGAGAAGATCGCTGCTAGCTGGGCAAACTTTGCTTTCTATTGGAATTTTGCAATCTGGATCCCTTCATTCTGGTTTCCTCCACCACTCAACCTACCTTTTACGGCTGTCGACATAGTCACCACTGTGTTTCTTTCTAAAGCGACTCACTACCAGACAAGCTATGCTCCACACAGCAAACGTTCATGCGCTAGTGCTGCGTACAGCTGGCACAAGCCAGCTGGTGCAAATGAGAGCTTTTTTGAGGCTGCAGCCAGGCTCAATAGCACAGTCACTACTCCTGTCGAGATGTGCAGGAGCTTTGTAGAGGAATGGCAGTACGGAATCGCTGTCTCGTACGTAATTTCCGTACTTCTTAGCATGGCAGTGAACTGACATTGAGGCCACTAGTTTCTTTTATGCCCTGATTTCATTACTCAACATCATCGCTTTCTTTGCCGCTCTATCGGCAGCCAGGCTTCAGCACGAGCCTCTTCAGGACGTTGTTGTGGGAATGAGCAAGACTGCGCTCTATCATGCAATGGCGATCCCAAGGGGCATCGCTGCAGTGGTAGCATTTATCCTGTGCTTTTTGCCACAGACACTTTTCAGGTGTCTACCATTCTCCTTGAAGTCAAATGTTCGATTTGGAAGACAATACGTTTTCAAAGGCAGCATAGCTGTTGAGCAGAAAGCTGAAGTTGGTGTTACAGAGTTGAAGGACATTTACAAAAAGAATAAGAGAAACAGAGAGCCGCGATACCAGGGTGGCGCTGGAGAAGAGTCGCCATTATCGGGCTTCTTGGGCACTTACGACATGTTGATAGCGGTTGTTGAGGAACTCCACTACTCCGATGTTATGAACCTCAGCTGCGTATCGAAAAGTGTGCGCGAGGCGGTTCTTCCCCAACATGATTTCAACCGCAGAATAAAGATTTTCGAGCGCTATTCATGTCCTGGCGCTGACAAGAAAGGATGCTGGTTATGCGACAAGCAAGTCTGCTCGGTAAGTGACATGCACCTCTTAGGGATCATGCTCTCTCATATCCTGTATCTCACTGAAAGTTCTAGAGCTGCCAACAACTCCCACTTATCTCCCAAGCTACGCTATCACACCATCTTCACAATTGCTTACCCTATTGCACTCCATGCTATCGAGTTAGCTTCTCCAACCGTCGTCCACTACCCAGCCAACGACTTCACAATCCAGATTGTAACTGCGCACCTCTCACTTCGCATCCCAATATCCTTATGCGCTTTTATTACGGCTCAAATTTGTTCAAGACACACCAAGCATCATGTGTCAAGATTGCACGCGCAGTATGTAAGGATTGCAACATCTACGACGCCGACCAATTGCTAGAGATGAGAGAAGAGAAGACTAAGATGCAACTGAAAAGAGGTTTGATGCATACCGGGGAAAAGTGGACCACATGTGCGAGACAAGGGTGTAGAAGGCGCCTAGGTACAGGACCAAGATGGTGGATATGTGGTATTACAACGTGTGGAAGGGAGTGTAGGAGCATTGTGCACAAGGGGTGGGGAAGAGAGGAGAAGAAGACCAGCGAAGGAATTGGTGCAGAAGCTGTTTAACGCATCACTGACGCATAGCGTCTCCGCTTAAGAATATTACACAATACCAATACTTCTACACGTGTGCGAAACAACGCCTATCTCCACACCCAGCCTAGAGCAACGTCTCAACACCCGCCCCCACCTTCGCAACTGCCCCAGTAAACTGTGGCACACTCGCACTTGCTGTCTCCGTTGCATTCCAACTATCAACAGTACAAGTCAACCTCGTCGTATCCGCCGAATACAACACGAAGCTAGCCTCCTAATGAACTCAACACTCCCCTCCTTTTACACTCAAATACGGGGTCTTGGTAGAACATGGTGGCGCGGTACCTTTCATCAGACGTAGGGTTGTTATCTGGGTGGGAAGTATTGCGGTGTGATGGTCAAGATCCGCAGCCACGGCTACGAAATAGCGACACATCTCGAGGCCAGAAAGCGCCGCTCAGAAATGCCGGTAATCGCTACTCGGCCGCGCAGCTTGACTGCGTTGCCACTTCATAATACTTGTGCACTGCCGGTGCTCATTCACTTGTAGGCCCCGTCTCACTCGGCGATGGAATAACGCAGTTTTCCTTTTGCCCTTTGACAAATATCGCTGACGGTCCTCCAAATCTCATAGAGCCTAACACCCTGCTCAAGAAAAGGAATACTCCGTTTAAAATATCGCGCAGTGAATATCTCGCAATCAAACACATCCCCCGAGTACTTTCTGTGCTCCTGCTGCTCAAGCTTAGCCTAATCTTGAAGCTTCTCCTGCGCACTCGACAACACGAATCCAACGGGCTCAGTAACTTTATCACATAACCCATTCGTCCTTTCGTCGTTACATTGATCCATGCAAATCCGAAGCAGCGCCTCGTCTAACACCCAGTATATGCTCTCCCGCTGGCTAATCAAAAAGCGCTCAAAACGAAGCCCTTTCGCGCGCAGGATCTTGACGCTGTACTCGACGATTAAACTCGCTGCTTCGCCCCACCGCCACGGGGCCTGCTTGACGGTTATTTTGACGACATCTCCTACTATTGCGATGAAGGTCTTCGTGCGGTAGAACAACATGCAATAGATTTGCGGCACGGCAGAGTGTCCTTCGAGATCAAAACTCGCCTGAGCGCTCATGATTGTAATTTCTTTGGAAAGCTCCCATTCATTTTGTTGACGGCGGCGGCGGACTTCTTCGTCGTAACAGGCGTCCACCCCATCGTGCAATGCTGGAAATTGAAAATTTCATTTGATTTGGGCTACGAGGGATGGTCGTGGAGACGATGGTTGGGCTTAGAAGGTTGCCCGGAGAGTTGCCTGGAGAGTTGCCTGGAGGGTTGCCTGAATGGTGCAGGTGCTGTTGGCATCGGCGGTTTCCTCCGACTTCGCATGTGGGGGGCCTTCTCACAGGTAAGCAGTGACATAGATACGTGCCGACTTGGACAGATTTGGATACATTCACCGAACCGTGTTGATGCATTGGTGCAATGTCTATTATTTTTGCTGAAGAAATGGTTCGCCTGATCCTGATCATTTGATCATATCCGGACAAATCTCACGCCAGTGTTAAGATTAGAACGATTGGTGTATGAAATCTGACAAGGACCTGCGAAAATAGGTTGTTTACGTTATTCTAGAAGACTAGGGAATAAGACGATTACGAAGCACATCATGAGTGAGGATGACTTTTCTGCACCCCAGACGAGCAAGCGACTCTGCTAGTAACCAGTCTATAGGTATGGTTCGGGCACGGCATAGCTTTCTCAGCAGATATCTATTTATGTGAATATGTATGATCCTTATACAAGATGTTCTAGCAAATACAGTGCCCGGATGCTGTAGAGTTTCAGTTGGTTAAATGTCGTTGTTCACATTTGTAATTTTACGATCGACGTTCTGGAAATCCCTGTCCTAACGTTGGGACCGGTAGCACATGGTGGAGTGAGATACATACGGCTCCACTTCATCGAATAGGGTCTAACGATTCGAATGATCAAGCTTGACGGCAAGTGCGCTAATTTGACCGGGTCGAGGGAAGTGGGGTACATGTGGTACAACAAGTGTGCCTACTTATACCCGCCGTGGCGCAACTTGCCACTACTCCACGGCTTGGAATAAAAACTTATACAACCATCTTCTGCAATTCTCACCCAAGATGTCGCTGCCTGACGAAGTGATCGCGAACTTGAAGAAGACTGTCGACGGTGCATGTGCCGACCCAAAATCTGATATCCCAGGAACCAGCATCGCGGTTGTGGGTAAAGATGGTAAAGAGATTTTTGCACACTCAGCGGGCAAGAAAGAAGTTGGCAGCTCGGAGAGCATGACTCCCAATAACGTATTTTGGATTGCATCGTGCACCAAGATGATAACAGGAATCGCAGCTATGCAACTGGTAGAGCAAGGCATGCTGCACTTGGACGATGGAGACGAGACTGAGAACATAGTTCCGGAGTTAAAAGATTTGAAGGTATTGCAGAAAGACGGGACGCTGGTAGAAAAGAACAAGAAGACTACGTTGAGGATGTTGCTCTCACACACTGGTAAGAGCAACCATATGACGCAGTGATCGGAATCATACACTTACCTACTAATAGATGGTGGCGCCTACATCTTCTTCAACGAGGAGCTTCGTGATTATGTTATATCAGCTAAAATAGACATACCTCGGGGAGAAGTGAAAGACATTCTCACACCTCTAGTTCATCAGCCAGGCGAAGGCTGGGAGTATGGTGTAGGCATCGATTTCGCAGGCCTAGCTGTTGAGCGTGTATCTAAGCTCTCACTCAACGACTACTGCCACAAGAATATCTTTGGGCCTTTGGGATTGAAGAACATCTCCTGGTTTCCGACTACCGAGATGAAGGAGAACCTGGCGGGCATGCATCAAAGACATTCTGATGGGTCGCTAACCAACCGTGACCACTTAATGCTTAGGCCACTGGAAGTTGACAGTTCAGGCGTGAAAGACGTCTTTAACAGCGGGGGCGGAGGTGCTTTCTCAACCGCGTCTGACTATGCTCGTAAGTTGTTTCATTCCAAAACCTCGTGTGTTTCGCTAAAAAAAAAAAATCTCCAGAGATTATCTCGACTTTGCTCAATGATGGGACATCCCCAACAACAGATGCGCAGATTCTTAAAAAGGAAACTGTGGACTTGATGTTCACGAATCAGATTAAGGAATTTCCAAACTTTGCTCGACAAGGCATCCCTGCTGCAATTCCAGAGCTGACAAACCCCATCCCTGAGCTATATCCTGTAGAAGGGAACCCTCCACAGGGTTGGGGCCTGACTTTCATGCTGACTAACGGGGGTCCAACCGGAAGGTCGAAGTCGACGGCAACATGGGCAGGTTTGGCGAATTGCTGGTGGTGGTGTGACCGTGAAAAGGGAGTTGGTGGTATTGTTTGCAGTCAGATTCTTCCATTCGCTGATCCAAAGGTACTGGGACTTTGGTTCGATATTGAGACACGGATTTACCAGGCTCTAGAAGCTTAGTATAAGTTATTTTAATACGGCGTGGGGTCTTGCAGGAACTCCTTGTCGATCGTAGGCTAACAACGATCCGGTTTACGATACCTGTTGTTCAAGGAAGGTAGCCATCATGCTTGGTCGTGTAGCTGAATAACACTCTGTTTCGATGGACTATTCACATGCAATACTCGGTGTATTTTCGCTGTCATGGCGTAAGTAATAAATGCATGGAGCCCGCGCGACACGCGGATTTGCGTCTGAAGGGCAGTAGACAAGCGTGAACTCTCGAGCCTGATGACGCCGGAAGGATAATTCCCCCTCGGCTTGCGGGGAAATAGTGTCTGATAGATAGCTTGGCCGAAAGGTCAATAGGCCCGTTTGGCTTTACTCGCATACTGAAGCTGCCGTGAAGTGCAAATGTCCGTGTTCGAGCGTCTAGAAAGCGGTGTGTAGTATTAGTGTAGCTAGAGGGAGCAGTATCTGTGAGGTGGTGAATAGGCAAGTGACAGATGTATGATAGCTAGGGATGGTCATACTAGTCGAATAATAACCATTGAGAGTTCTTAAATCCTCTTCAAGGGATGCTCAAACCTTGACATTCCATGTTGGACCACTGAGTTCCCACGACATGCGTAACCGTCCCCGCATTTCCCCTTTAGGAATGTGGAGCTAGCCCTGTGCGAAGCCACGCGCGGGGTGTGCATATCAGCAGCAACCACCGCTTGTTTCATCGTGCAATCTCTCTTACTTTTTCCTCTTTTCGCCTTAGAGTCCGGGTCGCAGTCATGAATTTCGTAGATGTTCAACCAAAGTCGTTCCTGGACTATGCATGGACGTCACCTTCTCCAACCGTGATGACCACGACCAAGTCGTCTAAGACGAGTCGGAAGCAAAATAGATGCTGTGACCAGTGCCGGAAAGGGAAGAGAGCCTGTGACGCCGCAATTCTGGAAGATGCACTGTTGGACGACAACAGCGTGGGAGGGAGCCCATCGTCGTTTCATTACAGTGGTGAGCTGTGTCCGCCCTGCAAGCACGATTTGGAGCTGACTGCCCAGATGTTTTCGGCCCTTTAGCGCCATGTGGCAATTGTGCAAAGACCAAAAAAGTTTGTACCTTTGAGTGGCTCCGCTCGCAACGTGTATCGCAATCAACACAACCGCCAGTAACCTCAGTGCCAACACCAAAACGACGTCGAACCAGCTCAAACAAGACGCCGAGCCAGGACGATGACGGTCCACAAACCCAAAGAGTGGGCTCCACCAATCAATCCGTTGCAACTAATGGAGACTCTATTCAACGTGCTCCTCCCTTGGACCTGACGGTTACGTTCGCGGATTTTCCAGGCCACATGTATGGGACTTTCAGTATGGAGCCGCCTTCTGTAGCAGTTCCCAAAACAGAGTCTCCCATGTCATTAGACATAATATCGAGAAACTCTGCGGCGCATTTGGATGATATACTTGATTTCGATCAACCCCTGCAAGATCAGGACTCGAACATAAGCTCGTCGCTAGAAACACACTCTGAAAGACAAGGATATGTGACAGAGGATGACAGCCCTTCTACATTTTCCGCCAAAGCCACGAGCGATGGCTCCACAAACACGGATAGGGTGGTAACGCGCATCAGCCGAAAGAGACGTCGACGCGGCTCATCAAGCTCGAATTCAAATGGTGCGCTTCCTTGCCCTGCAGTATCCTTTACCAGCGACCTTACTTTATCAACGAACAACGCGTTTCTGACCGAAGGCTTGCTGAGGATTTATCATAACAGTTTCGAAAATGCGCTCTCTTGCTGGGTTACCGAAAGAACCTGCCCATATAGCGCGAGTGCTAACGTCTCACTGATCAACGAGGCTCGTCCCGACTGGAACCGTATTTACCACCGTGTCTTCCGCCTCGACAGACTCGCAGCAAACATAAGGGGGAGACAGCTCACTTTCACAGAAGACCAAGCAGCATCGAAGGCTCTGAATTTGGCAATATTCTCATTTTCAACACAATGGGCACAGTCCAGCCAAAGAAGCAATGCTAGGTATCCGTTCGATGGTGCTGACTCGAACGATGCTAGTAGCATAGTTAATGCTGACACCGAAAGGCCGACACAAGTGAGCCTCGAGTTCGATCGTTCGTTACAAATCAATGCCTGGCACGAGGCTCAAAGTGCCTTACAAAGGGCTGGGGAGATCGAGTCGTTTCGGATCGTTCTTGCACAGATTGTATTTGCTCTGACCCAAAAGCCTACGGAAACCTCTTCAACAGAAGGGGAAGTAGGAATAAAATGTACCGAAATGAAAGATAATACAAATCGCGAGCCAGACGATGCAGACCAGGATGTAAATGAATGCGAGGATTTACTTTCGAAGCTTAACCTTGCGATTGACGCCGATGGCCCTCCAACTCACCTTGAACAAGGTCTCCGCTTGATCCACTCATTACGGTCACGCATGACAATATGTAATGAAAAGTCTCGCGTAAAATCTGGGGCTTTGCGCCTTGGGAAACAATATCGCTCTTCAACTGGGCGTTTGGATGATTCAGATCGAGCAGCAGTCGATTTACTTTTCTGGTTAGGTGTTATGCTTGATACCTTGTCGTCAGCAATGCATAAAAGACCTCTC
Organism: Ophiosphaerella herpotricha; assembly: GCA_028458525.1. Taxonomy (NCBI): domain Eukaryota; kingdom Fungi; phylum Ascomycota; class Dothideomycetes; order Pleosporales; family Phaeosphaeriaceae; genus Ophiosphaerella; species Ophiosphaerella herpotricha. The sequence goes on from JALNQK010000085.1 coordinate 12,814, forward strand.
GTGGTTTCGGATGAGGATTCAGATATTTACCCAAATAGGTCCGAACAGAGAGCGACGTCAAACGGTAATGGACAATCTGTGATATCAACAGGCAAGGAGCCTGGCCTATGGGATGGCTACCTATTTGCTCGTCAGAATATCCAACTACAAAATGGTCCAATTCGATGGCCTTGTTCGTTTGACCAGGCCGCTACACTGCTCTGCGATGCGGCCCCAGTCAAGGTATTGCTCTTCAGGAAAATCACAAGGATCCAGACTCTGATTACAAGGAATTCCCGCGGCGCCAAGGTTGAGGCGTCTTTGGCCGAAGCCCTAGATGTTTGTGGACACTGGACAAGGTTGTATGCCCCGTTTATCCAAGATTGTATCCAATACCACGAGCATCTGCATCCGCGCATCCAGTCATGGTACACCTGTCTGGCCGGCCACTGGCACCTTGCAACACTTCTGCTAGCAGATCTAATCGAGATCGTTGACGAGTCCGAGGTATATGGTTTAAAACAAGATCGTGACCAGCGCTCGATCACCAACTTTTTGGCACACTTTAGAGAGAACAACTGTCGGGTCGTTTCAGATATGGCACGATGTGCATGCCCGAGAGATGGATCATCGTTCTCGCAATCGCAGGAATTTCACTTTGCACTGAACCAAGGATCGCTTATGACTGAGCCCTGGACGGTCGTACTAATCCGCTTGTTCGCCAAAGCCGGCCTCATACTATTGGAGTCTGATGCAATGCTCCCGCCACGAACTATAGATGAAAGTAGCGATGACTTCCAACGGGCTGACGATTGCGTTCGGGCATTATGGTACCTCGGTAGAAAATCTGATATGGCCCTTTCCGCGGCAAAGATACTAGGGAACGCCTTAAAAGAACGGCGTAAAGGCGTACAGGAAAAAGTTAATGACATGAGTTCTTTCCTCGAAACTGATCTTTGGCATGGGTTCGAGGACCTTGAGGGGGTGTTTGATCTAGACTGCGAGGTGTAAACTGATAGTATGACTAGTATTAGATTTTGGTTACCATCTTTTCGTTGTGAACTCCAAGTGCTCTTACGGAGTGCCGGAACACTTTCCATACTTTAAGCTAGCTCGAAAGGTTATTCGCAGGTCGAATCCAGTACATGGCATAGAATGTTGCACGCCGTTCCTTGAGTCGCTTTTGCGCCTGCTTGAGCAAGGGCAAAGTCGATATGGGAACGGTGGGACTGCATGCTAAATCAAACAGCTAGCAGATCCTCTCTCATCATCTTCCAGTATATCATACCAGCGAAGGCCTGTCTGCAATGGATACTATGAAGATGCACAATGTCTGCTTGCGAGTAAGCGATGTAGGCTCACATGATACTACTACAAACTAGCAAGCGGGAAATATCATGAATGTTAAATCGTTAACGTGGTTTACAAGCGAGCGGCCAGCTCTGCGCACCTGTTCAAGCATATAACCCAACAACGCAGTAGAGTAGCGTAGATATATTGATATATTAAATCAAGCAGCATTTACTACATCACTTTTACACGTACGTAAGTTGTGCCCAGCCTCTCTACACCTCTTGCAGTGCGCGCGAGCCTGGCGACTCAGGCCTGATCTCTCTCCATCTTGACGCTGTTCATTGACTTAACGCTACACAGCCTCTCTCTTAGCAAGTATATGCTCTCCTTGTCCCTTTATTAAAACTCCTTGCTTCTAAATCCGCTTCTTTTTTTGTAATTTACGCTTGCTAGCTGCCTCATTGGCTCTCTCAAGACTAGAGATCCAATCGCCTATTAACTCAGCTTCCAGTATCATTCTATAGGCTCCCTTTTTAAGTTAATTGATTGCGTTAATAATCGATGCTGGCGACGAGCTCTTGTGCCGGCGTACGCGCTTACGTATAAGCGTTAACTGAGCCTCTAGCTCACGTACGTTACTCAGCGTACAAGCTACCTAGGGAGCCTCTACTAGAGCTAGAGTAGCTAGAGTAGGCGTACAGAGCTACTTATAGCAGCTAGGTCCTTACATAAGGCTTGTTACCTATTGTATAGGCAATTAAAATACGTCGTAAGACTGTCTGTACGCTTAATAAAGTTGCACGCCCGGTAGATGCCAACAGGGCTGCCTCTACGCTGAGTAAGTAGCTTATCAGCCATCTCACGCACAGCAGCCAGAGTTAGGGCAAAACTACGAGAATCTAGGCTGAGGATATAATCAACTATCACCTAGTAATCACGTCGGGCAGAGATACTAGCGCGTCGTCTCTGGAGGCTAGTTCGGGGCACATTATATATTTTTGCAGCACATCTCTCGCTTAAAATTTGGTCTGAATTGATAACTAAAATAGCAAGCTGAATATTTGCCTCATCTGAAGTCGACCGAGTAGCGTAGCGTTGAGTCATTGTGAGTTGAGGTAAGGTGGGTGCGCAGAGCTGGCGAGGTGGGTCGCTCCTTGTAAACTAACTTAACGTTACGTTATGCAACATTCAAAATGCGAGTGCTGCATGCGCGTGACACACCTAGTCTGATGCCACTCCACTCACGAATCGGAGGACTATAACCACCAAGGCCTCGATAACGTCTTGGTGAATGAATGAATAGAGTTTTTATATTGAGTAGGACGGGATGGCAACGATATAACGAGAGACTGAGCTAGGAAGAGACGTTTATTTGCTTGCTAGAGCATCCACTGGTGAACCAATGTCTCTATCTTACTTCAACTTCCTGGCCTCACATCAACATTAAAAAAATCTCTTTTCCACGGTAGTCCTAGGTCACTCGTTCCCAGGCTTTACAGAGGCTGATTATCACTGGCTGCGTGAATGCCACCAAATTGTCGTTGATTATTCAAGTAATGTTAGCTTTTGATCGATCACTACAATTACTTCAGCGAGTCGCTATATCCTCGGTTTAAAAGTACCAATTAAAGTTTATAGTAACAGCCTCGAAGGTACTCTGTAAAGAATGCGGGTTTTCTCGGATTCTCACCTGACCCAGTCAATTTGAAACAAGAGAGGGAGAGAAAGAGTGTATGTGTTGACTTATCGTCGTGTAGCCTGGAGAGATGCCTCGATAACTGAGCCTCCCTTAGGGCATATTACACCCAGTGGTGAAGTGGAAACCGCGCAATTTTGATCCGATTGAGATTGTCAGGCTAACAACACTAAAGTGTTCGTGAAGCCGTGCGAATAATTAGCACATCGCATGCGATATCATTTACTGTGAGGTCGCAAGAAGGCGTATGGGGCGTTTTCACTCTACCCACACAATACTTTAGGTTACTCGGGGTAGCTGTATATTACCAATGATGCGTCAATTGATTCTCTTTCACGGCATCTAGCTGCTGACTGCTGACTGTAGCTCCGCTATTACTCCATTAAACACAACTCACATCCACACTCTTAACGTCCCGTTCCGCACCCATGGACACTTCAAGAGAGCTTCTCAACACCATCGTATACCAAGACTTCGTGGACAGAATCCTCGGGGGGGCTTTGACGCCTATTTCCGCCCCACCTGAGCCAACCTGCCCCATATGCACGCAACCCTACGGTCAACCTGGGCCAGGAATAACGAAGCCGCTGGACTTCCTCAACCAACTACCCCAACCGGTTCGTTTATCATTCGTCCAGGACGTCATCGAGCCCGTGATCACGCCATGCGGGCACAGCTTCTGCACTATGTGCATCTGCATCTGGCTCGGGGAGAACGCCCTGGCAACGTGTCCCCTGTGCCGCCTGCCCATCATGCTGCCCCGCTTCTGGAGTGAAATACATCACCCTATTTTCCCCGACGACGAAATTTCGCGTATCTTGACGCTCTCGATCCGCGAGATTCTCACCACGGACAAGCGCATGCCGTTCATTTGGTCTCCCAACCTCATGCTTTATGACCTTACGCGCCTAATGATCTTGGTTGCTCGTCGCTTTACTCCGGAAGAGGATGAACCGCCCGTGTCGTTGGAGCTGCACGCCCCTATAACACACGGTCTGCCAAATAAGTGGGAATTTGATCCCTCTTATTTCAAGCAGCTAGTATCTAAATCGAAATCATCGTTTGCCAGCCACCCAGACGTCCGTCTGCTGTTCGATAAGCTTTGTGAAGTCATCAAGGGCTTCGATGCCATGTATTCACCTGAAGAGGGCGAGTGCGACAACTGGCTTTATGAGACGAACATGCTCTATGAAATGATGAGAATACGCCTGCCGGAGACCAATGGTGGTGTTAGAAAAACCAAGTGGTGGGCTTATGTGTGGTGCGTGATCAAGGGAATGCTGGTGTGGCAGGGTTATTGTGAGCGTGTCAACATGATTATTGGAGCTGGTATTCGACGAACTCGATTCACTTCACGTGGAGGACGGGCGCCACGATTACGAACATACCACCTTCATCCGCAGGCGTAAAAGCCGCCAAGAAGTGCAAAGCTTCAGGTGAAGTGAGATGTGATGCTTAGGGACTTGGGCCTACCAGCTGGCAAATTTTCCCAGTCTCTCGACGATGAAAGGCCTCATACATTAGTTAGTTGAGTTCAACAATCTGCTTCTTTCTAACATAGATATTTGACCAAGTCATTGTGTGATCATCTTGAGGTTTTTCATGCTGTAAGGATATAGTTACTACGCTGGTATATACCTTTTTTTGGAAGGTCATCTTCTTGTATTGACTAACTTTCAGCAAGCGTTGACTCCACAAGAATAGCCCAATTTCGTGACTTGTAAAGCATAAGGTCTTCCGGACGTCGTAAATCATGCAATGCCCTTAACCCTCATCTAAGAATAGGTCATATATGTCGCTGAATGAGTGTTGGCTGAACTTTCTCTGTGGTTGCTGCAGGTAACAAAGGCGTGGAAGCCTCGCTCATCTCGCGAATTCTTTTTATCAAATTACTGACATCACATTAGCTTTACTCGCCTTCCATATTGCGGGTAAAACATACCTAACAGGCAAATGCAACTTGTCCTGTTCTCTCCAAAGAATACCTACGACTTTTTCTCTTCCCTTTGCATGATCTTCGAGGTGCTCAGTAATCAATTGTCTGCCAAGAATTTTATGGCAGCCGTAAATACGTTGTGAGCATCCGTCAAAATTGCATATCCAGGAGTTTCGCGGGCCATTGGCTTCGTAAGTTGGTAGAGGAGTTGAGACTAATGAAGGCGCTACAACCGTCAAGGGTGAATTGTCAGTTGCTCGGTATTGCAGTGGTAATGGAGGTGTAGTGCCATTGAAGGACGCCGCTTCCGCTCCGTCATCCTCAGAATCCGCCGTGGTGAGTGGTGTGTCGGGTGTGAGAGATGTGCTTGCTGCGCGCTTCCGACGAAGGTTATCTTCTTCGTCTGCGTCGCTTTCGTCAAGTCGCCGCTTCTCGCGCCCTGGCGAGAGCGCTTGTGTTGGCGTATCAATGTCTATCTCATCTCCACTATCGGTTGCTTGCTCGGTTGTCTCTTCCTCTGACTCGCTTTCTGAAGTTGCCAAGTGTGGGAAGGGAGCTTTCCCCTTACCACCCTTTCTTGGTCCACGCTCGATGCTTTTGCCATTATTCTTACCTGAATATTTCCCACTCGTTGGCCGTAGAACAGAAAATCGGCCTCGCTTCCGTCTGCCGGGTGGTCGCCGTACAGGCGTTATCAACACGTCTTCGTCTTCATCTGATGTGTCGGATGATTTGTTCTCCTCATCCTTGAGATTAGCGTGATTTTTCCGCGGTCTTAGTTCCACGCCCTCAGCTCGTCTTTGTTCCACAGCTGATAGGTTATGTCCAGCTACCAATTCTCGGTATATCGGTTCGTCGGCGAAGAAACGTGTGGTCTTACGTCGCGGATGGTCCATCATATAACAAAGATTTTTTGCATGCACCAGCAGCACTTTATGCGCCGTTTCTAGCTCTTCGATCTCATACCGCTTCACGATCAGCTGGGCAATCCGGTCAAGTGTGATTTGATTGCGTCCTGCTGGTAAAATATGTTGGTTCACAGCCTTTTGCATCAACTCGAACAATGCGGCTGCCTCCCACCAGTTATCATCTTTCCTTGGTGGCGCTGCAGACTTTTGCGCTGTAGCCTTCCCACGCCCTGATGTTGCTTTGGATGCAGTTGGATGCGATGTGTTTGTTTGTGGCCGTCTTTCTGGTTGTACTTCGGTGTGCCGACCTTCTACTCGGGCTTTACAAGAATCAAAATCTTTCTATCGGAGCAATCAGTGCAGTTCAAGAGACGGAGAAGCTTGGCGTACAGGATACAACCGTCTAAAATACTGGTATAGCGAAGTATTACTCCAAGCTATACCTTGGGCTCGTATCAGGAAACACATGATCAGAAAGATATGATGTTTATGGAATATAGCTTTCGCAGCTTCGGAGTCGTTGCAGGAGAATCTTTCATCTTCTGCATACTATTTTGCATCAGTACTCTCGAGCCTTCTGTGTGTACTAGCACCCAGGTTCCAACCCACCTCTTGGAACATCAACTGAGGGCTTGGCCCTCCACTCTTCTTGCGATTTTCGCTGTATATGTCGGTGACAAAATAGAGCAGCTCAACAGCCTGGACCATGTCCTGATAAATCCCATTATAGTGTGGTGCCGGCCGGATTTCGAACCACCCAGCCTTGCCCTGGGCCCAGATCGCAAAGTCGCCGTCAGTCATTTCGCCGTATGAAAAGCGCATGACATTTCGAAGCTCGATATCTATTGATTTGTATGATTTCTTGAGCACTATAGGCGCGTTAGCAAGACATCAAGGGGCCGTGTATCGTCTCGACTCTTGCACGGCTCAAGGCAGGCGCCTGTGTATGACGTACGGTACTTGGACAATCCGCGACCTGGCACCTCTAGCCGCCCCTTCACTCTGACCGGCGTGTCTACATATGCGGCCAGCAGATTTGCTGGCTCTCCATTGCTTTCATAGACCACTTGGGCATTGCTCAGCGTGAAAATGGCCCAGTCGTCAGAGTTGGTTATGGAGGGATCGACGGGCTTCAGGACTTCTTCTTCGGGAGTCGGCATTGTATTACTCGGTGTAGGGCGTATTGCATGGTCTGAAAAGGCCAAAAGAGATCCAGGAGCAACGCGCCGTGATTTTGAAGGGAATTGCGGCTCTCGTCGCGTCTATTGGATTGTTTGGAGGCACAGCGCGTGTGAGTGGTGATTGGTGGGGGGACTTATCGATAGCTAACGGCTTTCAGTCCCATGCCTTGACCAGGCTAGGCCACAAAACAAGGTACCCGTAGGCCCAAAACCTCATATTCAGAGTCATACTGCTGATGAACATGTACTTCCATGAAACTTCTAGTAACCCCCTTGATGCCTCGTGAGACAGCTTTCGCTGTCGCTACCGTTAATCAATATGTACTGGCACCTCTCCTAACAACGCTGCCTGCTTACCAACCAATTATAGGAACGCGAGCAGACGCAATGGAAAGCCAGCTTCATGTGAGCCATGCAGAATAAACAAGACGAGATGTGACCATGGCATGCCCAAGTGCGACCGATGCAAGCAAAGAGGCATCGAAGAACGCTGTTTCTACCACCCTGCACCACTTACCAAGCCTCGAAACACCAATGAGGACGCAGGCACAGGAGAATCTCGGCCGCTGAAGAGAAAGTAGGACTATTGTAAAGCTTCTTCTCGACACAAATTGATAAATGTAGACGACCATCCAAACAGACCACATCTGACCCATCTTTTACCACTACTTCGCCAAATGACAAGCTCGCTGACGCAGTCGCCGCTGACGTTTATCATCCCGGATTCATGGGGCCTGGCTCCTATGCCGTCCTTTTACCGGAAGACGAAGAGTCGCGACTTCCCCGGGAACGCGAGATTTCTGTCGCTTCCGAGAGATCGGATTGGGAATTAACCCACCAGCATCCGCTCACAAAGTCCATGCGCTATCAAATGGCCAGTGATGTCCTCAGTACTCTGCGTCACTACAATATAATCAAAGAGCTGGTCTTGTGGTACAATGCAAGTAACGAAGCAGGAGTCATACCTGCCCAGCTAGAGGTGGATGCAACGAATGCTATCGAGTCCATCGTCGACAAACACAGTCTTCGAAGTTCTCCCCCAAGTCCACAGCTAATCGCACAGGTGCTAGAGAGTACAGGTCGGCCTTTCACAATGGCCCAAACCTTGGAGGCCCGCGACTTGCACATACTTTGCTCAGGGGAGAATTTGCGCTTCGAAACCATTGGCCTTCTCCTAGCTACCGCAGGAAGGTCGCTGACCTTTAATTTTGCTCCCGATTTGTTCAACGACCCAACAAAACGTGGCCTACGTTCACAGTTTGTGGACGAGTTGCTTCGCTCAAGCACCACATGTATCTTCCTTTGTACCATGCTAGCTACTGTGAACGATATCACAATATGGATGTTCTATGAAAACTACCTTTTTACTACTATGATGTGCGGTTACGCTGGTATGTCGAAGTTTCATCAGAACATCAGAACCCACCTTAATCTCGCAAATCACAGGTCCACCTTCTTGGAGACGTATAGGAGAGCTATCAACGCAGATATATGCCCTTGGAATCCACAAGGAATCTACAAACACAAATATACCTGCATGGCTAAAAGAGTCGCGTCGAAGAATCTTCTGCTCATCCTATAATCAGGACAAGTCCATCTCAACATTCCTTGGTCGTCCCATACGGATAAGCAAGAGGCACACCGACATCAATCTGCCACTTGATCTTTCAGACGAAGAAACTGTTGCCGAGAGGTCGGTGTTGGACCAAGCAATTAACGCCTTGGATAAAGACGGATGGAATACGAAGGGAAGATGGTTAAGAGCGTCATGGATTGTAAGCACAACCTACCAACATCACACCAATAATATAATAATACTTTCCAGCGCCTACGTTACACCTCACTCCAGTTCCGAGAAGAAGTCCTCGAATTCTCCCTCTTCAAACTCGACGAAACCGCCCGCCAACAATTACTGTGCGTCCCTTCACCACCTCTAATTCTACCTGCTAACACACCCTCATAGCGACATATCCCAGCGCATCCGCTCATCCTGGGACTCCCTCCCCTCGCACCTCCGCTACTGGAAATCTTGCTGGGACGAAGGCATCCCCTCAACCGTCTGCCTCATGCTCGTAATCGTGCACCTTACCCACTGGTCAGTCCCCACAACCCCCTTGCCATCCAGCCCTGACTCCCCAGGTACAACGAATTCATGATCCAAAAGCTCCTCGACGCCCAACCCCTAACCTCCAACGTCCCACTCCTCCACGTAAGCATAGACCTCCTCGCAAACGTTCTCACCCTCGGCACCATCCGCGACCGCTCCTACGACGTCCACCGCGACCTGCTCCACTGCATCCTCCTCTTCGGCGTCCCTGCCGCCTCCGTCCTCGCCACCGCGCTCCGTGACCAACACGCCTCCGCTACCCCGTTCCCCCAAGATATCTCCCGCTCCGAAATCGTGCGCATGCTGTCCGTCCTGATTTCCCACCTCGATGCCGCGGCGCATGTCGAGAATAGCGGGGCCCGCCAGGGCGAGGCGAATTACAATCTATGTCGCAAGGCGAGTCGCATTTTCACGCGGGTCATTGACGCGGTGTTGGATGCGCGTGCGAACGAAGTCACGCCGAGTGGGGACGCGTTTGTGGATTTTGAGTTTGATGGGTTTGATGGGTTTTCAGGGCCGGGGCTGGATGGGTTTGCGGGCATGGAGTTTGCGGGGTTGGGGCCGTTGGGATTGAGTGGGGGCGCGGGGGTGAATGGCGGGAATTGTGCAGCGGATGGGATTGATTGGGGGGCGATTGGGCAGTGGAGTCTATGAGGGGATGATAAGATTTCGTACTTTTGAAGACTGGGAAGTGGTGGAAAGTAATGTTAATTGGATCTCTAGTAGACATAGCACGCAAGCTGCCCAATTAGAGACTAGATGACCGTTTTATAATCGCCATATTGACTTCAAAATGGCATCAATATTCACAAACTTCTGCAGATTCCATGTCAAAGGGAGAAGAGGAAAGTTTGGTCAACATTTCCTGTGTTTCTCGTTTGTGTCATCCGGTTCCTGGGAGTGTAGCCGCCTCTTCAAATCACCCGCCTCACACCTCTGTTCACACCCAATCCACTCTCTCGTCATATCGCCCTATTGCTTCTCTATTGTCGGTATCTCGCTATCTTGCTCGGAATTCTGCCTTATTTCAATGCTATTTTCATTGCCAATCTTCGGAGGCTCTTCCAAGATCGGGTTGACAACCTGGCACTTGGATCCAGAATGTGGCTTGTGTTATTTAGAGTGAGGGCACGCATTTGAGATATAGAAGTACGTAGGTAGGAGTCAGGATAGCTGATATCTTTCGTGTGTATTATTCTAGGAACGTAGAGGCTGGACGAGACGTTGGGCTGTGGTGATGCTAAGCGGTGGAGAGCGGTTATGCGGCGGTCATGGAATTGTTGAGCCTCCATTTGCGAAGTGGGCTGCTTTGGTGGAGGTGTTGATCTTTGGCCAAGAACAAGGCTTGAGGTGGCCATCGTGGTCAAGTGAAATGGTCAACCAGCTGGTGTGAGATGTACCTTAGATTCAAGAAGATGCTGGGATGCACAACGGCGGTATGCAACATATCTAGAGGAATATAGACTGATCCAAAGGAGATTGGCTAGAAGATGACTCCGACAACTTCTTTGTCGGCTTGTTTCGGATTGATTGTCAAGGTAACATGACCACGTGGGACAAGGAGCCAACGCGTTGAAGAATGTCAAAAGAAATGCGAACAGGAATATTGAACACGGTACATTGTTCGCATCTAGACGCTAATCGTTTTGAAAACATTGAACCCTGAGCCTCCAGTGGCCATGACTGTTCCTGGTATTTGCGGGTGCCAATGGGCTTCTTTGATCTGGTCCATGTAATGCACGAACAGTAACTGTGGCGGCACGTCTTGAACACCTGCGGTGTCTCTGCTCTCTTCGTCATCGAGTTCGACGGCCAGATCCCACAATGTGAGAGTATTGTCGCCAGCACAAACAAGCACGATGCTGTCGTCTGTTGGATGCCACTCAACGGATGTAATTTGCTCTTTGTGGAAGGTATATGATGCAACAGGCGAGGGTTTGACGTCGCTCGCCATAGACGTTGAGGGCTTCCATTGTCGCAAATCCCAGACGGCCCATTCGCCATCGTCGGCGCCTGAGGCTAGAAGATGCGCAGTCTGATGTGACCAACTCAGCACATTTACATCCGTCTTGGAGACTTTGACGCTGACTGCTGCTTTGCGCGACTTTGACCGTGCGTCCCAGATTTTAACTGTGCCGTCGTTCGATGCTGAAGCGAAAACGTGCTTTTCGGTTGGTGACCACTGCAGCTCCTCAACTGTGCCTTTGTGGCCGGTAAAGGGAGTGGTATCGGTAACGAAGCCTCCGCCCTGTGTTCGGGTGGTAGTGTAGATACTACCCGCAATATCGCCAGTCAGCAGCTTGCCCTCAGGCATTAGTGGTGACCAGTCCAGGGCATAGCCCTCGTTGGTTTTGTGTGCGCGGATTGTGCAGACGGGCTTGTTCTGTGAGGGGGAGATGGTGGTGCCGGGTGTATCGAAGGCAGTGAGATGAGGGGTGACGTCGTGGATGAGTACCTGGCCTGACTCGGTCATGGCGGCGGCAAGGGTGGTTGGGGGCTTGGCAGATGTGCTCTGGGGTGTTTGGTGGACTCGTATGCGATTTGTGCAGCTCGTCAAGGGAATTGATTTTGTTTCGAGAATCGGGTCTGAGGCCTCATCGTCCGAGTCTTCGTCTTGCTCCTCGTCATCCTTCTCCATGCGCGACAGGCTGCTCATCTTCATAACCATGATCTGGTTCTCCTTGTCCCGCCCTCTTGCGGCCTGCGTGCCTGCAACGCCATACACGGTAGCGGGGTATGTCTTGCGGCCTGCGCCTAGATTGTCTGGTATGATGTCGCAAGAGAGACACGGCCAGGGCGCCTCGAGGGTGTGCAGCATCTCGTAGGTTGACAGATCCGGATTGAGCGTCTCGCCGGGCGAGAGTTTGTGCCGTCCAGGTATGAAGGTGTCTTGGTCGACGTCCATGCCATCTTGCTGGTGTCAGTGCGTGTACATGCGCCCTAAGTTCGGCATCAACACATACTCTCGCGCTCCTCGGCTTCGCGCTCCTCGTCCGGCCGCCCATCGATGCCGGCCTCGAGGATCTCGTCTTCGCTCTCGAACTCGTCCTCAAACTCGTCCTCGAAGTCGCCCACCTCGTCGTGGTCGAGTTCCATGGGGCGGTCTCCATTTTTAATCGCCTCATGCTCCTCCTCTGCATCGGCGCGACGCTTTGCCATGGTTCCTCGGCTGTGTCCTGCTGCGTGGGCGGCGGTGCAAAAGCGAGTCTTCGCCGCGGGGAAATTCTGGTGGTTGAACTTTTTGAATCCATCGCCTAGCGATGACCGAAGGCCACCCACTTGGCGCCGGCGCACTGTCCAGCCTCTCGTGGTACCAGCTGGTAAATGCTTCTCCAATTGCAGCGCCGGCACTCCAAAAGGTCAACAGGACAGCGCGTAATCCCCAATCGCTGCCCTCTTGCGCCTCTCTTGGGCTGCTGCATGCCCCCTTTGAACGCGTCAAGCCTCTCCCTGTCTCCCCCCATTCTCGCACTGCACGTCTCGACGCGTGCGCCTACTCCAGCTGCAGCGGGGCTGTTTCGCAGTGCGTCGACCGGCATCTGCCACTCTCCTATTCGCCCAGCGCTGAGATCCCAGAACGCCCGAGTCAAGCGCATACACAAACATTAATCTTTGCCAATTCTTCGCCATGGATATCCAGCCGCCAGACCACATGGCCATGGACCCGCCTATGATGCATGACCAGCCGCAACACCAGGAACAACAGCCTTTGGCCGTGGGCATGCAACCACCCGAGCCGGCGCCTGTCGAGGGACACGAGGCACAAAAGCACATGGACCAGCCTATCGAGCCGCCTATAGAGCGGCCCGTGGAGCAGCCTATGGATGTTGATGACAGCATGAACACAACCATCACCGCCTCGACCGCCGGGCCCCTACCCGACTTCCTCTCCAGCAACCACAACGCCTATCAGCCTAGCAACAACCCCTACTACCAACCCAACAATAGCGCCTACCAACCAAGCAACAACCCCTACCAGCAGAACAACAACCCCTATGCGCAAAACAACAGCGCCTACACCCCACCGATAAACTCGCACACGCCACCAACGAACTCATATACTCCCGAGCTTCGGCCCTCGACCTCTTACTCCGACACCGCCTACCAGTACACCACCCACAACGGCTCACGCTTCAACACGCCCTCAGACGCCGACACACCCCCACGGCCCGCCTACTATGACGGAGGCAGGGAGACACACATGGGCCAGTCCCACTCACGGCCGAATTCGCAGACGGGACGTTATCCAACTTCGGAAGGTGGCGCAAGGTCGAATTCGTACCAGGACCAGGCCCAACGAGGCGCGCAGCACCAACAAGCACAACAGCAGCAAGCGCAGCCCCCGCCAGAAGCAGTAAACAAGAATGCGAGTGTGGTTATCAAGGTCGGGATGGTGGGCGACGCGCAGATTGGCAAGACCAGTCTGATGGTAAAATACGTCGAGGGCAGCTGGGACGAGGACTACATTCAGACACTGGGTAGGAGAAAGCTCGTGTGTATTGGGAGCGCCACTGACAAGACTAGGCGTTAACTTTATGGAAAAGACTATATCTATTAGGAACACCGAAATCACCTTCTCTATCTGGGATCTTGGTGGTCAGCGCGAGTTTGTCAACATGTTGCCGCTGGTGTGCAACGACGCCGTAGCCATACTATTCATGTTTGACTTGACACGGAAGAGCACACTCAACTCGATCAAAGAGTGGTATCGACAGGGGCGAGGCTTCAACAAGACTGCAATACCTTTTCTGGTCGGTACAAAGTACGACCACTTTGTGAACTTCCCACGCGAGGAGCAAGAGGAGATCTCGAATCAGGTAGGGCATATCAGTATAGTTGTATTCACCGCTGACATGCAGCTAGGCGAAGCGGTTTGCGAGAGCCATGAAAGCCAGCCTAATTTTCAGCAGCACAAGCCATAGCATCAACGTGCAAAAGGTATGCAGCTAGAAAGAGCCAACGCCATCATGCTAATACAACCTAGATCTTCAAAATTGTATTGTCCAAGGCATTCGACCTAAAATGTACAATACCTGAGATAGAAAACATTGGCGAGCCGCTTCTGCTCTACCAAGCCGTCTAGTCGCCGGAACGCAGAGTCAGGCCGAGGATCGAAAGCCAGCGATTGAACCTCAAGGGAGGGCAGGTGGGACGCCTCTTGTACCGACACGTGAGCATGAGCGAATGACCTTGATGATTTTGGCGTAGGAATGCATGACTGGCGATTGGAGCAATATGCCACATATAGGGTCGGCAAAAGGCGTTCATGGCTTCGCATGAAATGGAGAGTGTGCTGCGCTGTACTCTCGCGTCGGGAATAGAATCCTTATATCGGTACTGTAGTGTCTTAACCAACATTGTCATTTCCAAATTCTAGCCTAGTGTTTTGTAAGAGGGCATGATTAGCCGAGTGATGACGCAACAATAGGCGAACTAGCTCCTCCGAATCTAAAAAGTTCCTAGAGCTCACTGACATTGAACCAACACCAACCTACCACTGTATAACGCTGCAATGTCCCTCCCTTCGATAGCCCTCCCAGGCCAGGTCCTCGGCTCAGCAGAGAAATATCTCCCCGGCCCAGGCACGCACATACACGAGCAGCACATCTACGCATCAATAGCCGGCCCTGTGATATCTTCACCAGCCCCACGCCCCTCACCACCCTCATCTACAAGCTCCACATGGAAAACCGCCTCACTCCTCTCAATATCGCGCCCTCCAAGCACCGCTTCCGATCCCGGCATTCTCGGAACAGGCAGCGGCGGCGGCGCGCCCGTCCTCCCCGAAGTCGACAGCATCGTGCTGGCGCGCATCACTCGCCTAGGCGCCCGCTTTGCCACCTGCGAGATCCTCGTCATCGGCACGACAGTCTGTCGCGAAGCATTCCAAGGCCAGATCCGCCGCGAGGACATACGTGCCACCGAGAAAGACAAGATCAGGATCGAAGACAGTTTTCGCGTCGGCGACCTCATCCGCGCCGTCGTCATCTCGCTCGGCGACCAGAGCAACTATTACGTCGCGACCGATCGGAATGAACTTGGCGTCGTCATGGCGCGCAGCGAGGACGGTAGGCTGATGTACCCCGTGAGCTGGAAGGAGTTCCGCGACCCGGTGACTGGGAAGGGGGAGAGCAGGAAGGCCGCCAAGCCCTTTTGAACGGACTGGCAAAACAAGGCATAAATATGCGCAGATTTAAACCGCGGGGCGCAGTCTGCTAAATATGGCACTTCTCACGGAACATGGATCACACGGCTAATCCACGCACCGATCTCCTCCCACGTATTCTGGAAACAGGCGCAGACGCGCTAGAATGCAGATAAAGTCGCCTCCGCTACACGCCAGCGTTTCGCCGCTTGCACGCAATGCGCGGCTCGGTCCGCCACGCTCCTGTTGCGAGGATACTACATGCACACGTCGATTAGTACATAGCTACTCTACCTAATACAAGACACCCAGATCGACTTCCCACGGTATCCTAGCCCCACATGGCAACAAGACAGCCGCATGACAAATGCCTGTGCGTTTGCGCGGTGCGATTACGCGTTTGGCCGCAGCCAATGGGTCGGCGACGTGGTACGCAGGGGACGGGTTCTGAACCGAGGATCAAATGCAGAGCATGGAAATACTGACGGGTCAGATCTAGTGAATCGCATATTTGTCTTGCCATGCACCTAGCACCCTCATCTACCGCACTAAACCAAACCAAACCAAGCCAATCGTAAATCCCAACACACCTTAGAATCGAACCACACACACAAACATACATACAAACCCCAACGCCATCCATGCATTTTGCTAAACACCCCAGAATCCACATGACCCCGTGTAAATAAAAAAAAAAAAAACGCCTGAACATGCAAAATATCGCTAACATATGGTCCCCTCCCACCCCCACCCCCTCCGTGCCAGACTTTCCAGATCCGATTGATTAATCCGTGCACTCCCAACCCAGCATATAGATTCTTACAACAAAACTTTTCCGCTTGTGATAATCCTACAATACGCCGCCAGGCAAGGGCGTGCCGCGTGCCTGGCCGCCGCCCCAGCCAAACCCATCGCTCCCCGACGGCACAGGACGCACGTCGTTGCCACCGACGGTGGAGACGTGGCCCTCGGCAGGGGCGGCGTGTTTGCGCAGCATGAACATGGGCTTGCGGCCCTCTTTATCAAGCTGCTTGAATAAGATAAGAGGCCGCTCGTTGAGACCGAGACAGCGCTCCTGGTCGCCGTGGACAATGTACAGCGCGTACTGGCGCCAGTCGGCGGTGATGTTGTATTTTTTGAGGGCGACGGGGAGGACCTTGTGACAGGGGTCGTCGATGGAGACGCGGAAGGATTTGAAGATTTCGACTTGGGGGTTTGTCGAGGGGGTGGAGGCCGGGTTGGAGGTTGGGGCGTTGAGGGTGCTGGAGCCGCCGGACAAGGGCGGGTCGCGGTCATCGGGGTTCGGGGTTTGCTGGGCGTTTGTGCGCAGCGGGCGTGAGGAGAGCGGCGCGGGGGTTGCGCGGGGGTCGCGGTTGCGGTCGGACACGAGGGTGGCGTCAGAGGACCAGGTGCTGGACTGAGGCCAGGGCGGGGTGCTGTCGTGGTCGTGGGCGCTGCGGGGGATGTCGCGGGCGTACTGCTGGCGGGCCTGGGCCTGGGTGTAGGCGGGCGAGGTGGGCGAGGGCTGGGCAATGGAGCTGGGGGACATTTGCGGGCCGCCGGGGCCGAGAGAGGCTGTCAGGTGTGAGGACGCTGCGACGGCTGCGGCCGAGGGATCCAATGACGAGTGGTCGATGAGAGTGCGGTGCTCTTGGATGGTGGGAGAGGGGTTCTTCGGAGCGGAGCCAAGGAAAAGCTTCTTGGTAGAGAACTTACGCGACAAACTGCTGGCGCCGCCTCGCTCGGCCGCGGCGGGCGGCGACGTGAGCGAGTGCTCGTGGGGGGTGGGGAGCGGCTGCTGGCTGTCCTTGAGCATGCGCAGGAGGGGCAGCATCTCCTCGCGCAGCCGCTTGTTCTCGTCAATCACGCGGCCGAGGTCTTCGCGGAGGTGACGCAGCTCGGCCTCGGCGGTGTGGATGCGCTCGTCGCGCATCTGCACGACGCGGATGACTTTGGCAAAGTCTTCCTGGGTTGGGGGTGCCTCTTGGGCGGACGTGTCGGCGGCTGTGGGCATCAGCATGGCACAAGGGAGAGCGTGTCGGTCTTACACAGCGGCACGTAGTCGTCCGGCTCAATGGGCACGTTCTGCTTGACCTTGGTGTCGTAGATGGCCTTGAGGATGGTCAGGCGGTGGCCGACGCTGCCCACGCCGGCGTCCTTGAGGTCGGCGTGCTGCAGCGCAACGAGCGCCTCGCCCGTGATGCGCTCCTCGGCGAAGCCCTCGGCGTACTGGGCCAGGCCAATGTCGGAAATGAAGTCGGCGACCTGGTCCTCGGTCCACTCGAGCATCGGGCCCGCGGGGCTCGTCTTGCTGTCGCGCGAGTGGATGAAGGTGGTGGGCGTGTGCTCGGTGCTCAGCGGGCCGGAGCTGGTGGGCGACGAGGCCTCGTACTCGGCCGGCATGGCGGGGCTCAGCACGCTGCGCTCAAACTCGTCGTCGGCGTCCGAGTCCTCGTGGTACTTGGTGGTGTAGGCCATGGAGGGGGCGGTGCCGGCTGGTGGTGGTGGGCAGAGAGTCGTCGAGCCTGCCTACTCCACGGGCATCTGAGGCGAAGCGAGATTGGCCGGCCGTGTTTCGCCCTGGGCGGCAGCAGTTCGGCTGTGGGCGGCGTGTGTCAGATAGAGCCGCGAGAGGCAGGATCAGATGCAATAGTAGGAGAGGTATCGTGTCTAATAGCACCACCGCCCAGCTACCAAGCAAAGCGTGGTCAGGCAGCCTGCCGGGCGGCTACAGAACCGACGCACAGAGCCATGCGGGACAGACGGCGGGCCCGTGCGCAAGCTGTCCAATCTCGCTTACATGCCCACCCCGTCCAGACAAAGACGTCAACACCATACCCGTCTTCTGCATACATGTAGTGCAGCTACCATGTCCAAGCCCCTCGCCATCTCCGCCTCCGAGGCCCAGAACCACATCTCCCTCGACCTGCGCAACAACATCTACGCCGCCCTCCTCTCCGGCGACGGCATCCGCAACATCCAGGACACCCTCGACCGCCAGCTCGCCGAGTCCGGCTTCAAAGACGAGCTGCGCCGCTACGTCACCGACCTCTTCCGCTCGGGCCAGGCCACCACCGTCGACGAGGCCCGCGCCCTTGCCATGGACAAAATCAAGCAGCAGATGCGCGCCCAGGACCCCGGCACGGCGCTCAACGGCGCAAACGGCGCCGACGATGCCCACAAGTACGACCTGGCCGTTCCCAAGAAGGCCGTTGTCGAGGGTGCAAAGGCGGTGCGCACGGAGCTGGAGAAGGTGTGTCATGTCACCCTGGACGATAAGTGAGCCTGGGTATAGCTATTGTTTTTTCTTTTCCAACTATCAATCAATACGCCGTGGCCGTGCCGCTCTGGGTTAAAACACCGTTGCAAAGGGTCCGATATGGCGATAGTCTGTGTGTCTACCGAAACAAGCTTCGCCCGGGGAAACATGCACATCGTCTGCTCCACCCACCGTGTGGGACCGGAAATCAGCTGTCGAATACGGATTGGAATGTGGCTCAAACCGCTCTCGCCACAGGATCGTCGTCCAGGATGCAGAGCCGCAGGAACACTTCTAGACTGCTAGTTAGGGGGTGGGTCAAATAGCTTGGGCACCCAATATCTCAATGAATAATATCCAATTTTGATGCGAGCATTCTCTTCATTCATTCTCTATCCGTATCGTAAAAGGGGCGTCGTGCCTTGCCTTGCAATTACTAGCCGCCTAGATCCGAGGCAAGCGCCCAACCCATACCATGCCATCATGAATCTCGTGAACCCATTCTAGTTGTACAGATCCTCGTCTTCGCCTGCGTTGCCAAACGAATTCTGCCCATCCGCCGCCTGGTCTCCCTCGGGGAAGCGGAAGAAGCTTGACCCACCAGAGTTCTTCATCGCTTGCGCAAATGCCTCATAACGGCGAATCTCCACATCCGTCACCGATCGGCGCGCAGACC
Source organism: Ophiosphaerella herpotricha (assembly GCA_028458525.1). Lineage (NCBI taxonomy): Eukaryota > Fungi > Ascomycota > Dothideomycetes > Pleosporales > Phaeosphaeriaceae > Ophiosphaerella > Ophiosphaerella herpotricha. Next base: position 31,994 of record JALNQK010000085.1, read on the forward strand.
TCATAGCCTCCTCAAAATGGGCTTTAGTCAGCTCGGGAACCGCGTCCTCGACATCGTCGTCCATCTCAGTGTCCTCACCAGCCGCCTCGCGGGCCTTGCGGCGCTCAATGTCTAGAGAAATAGACTGCTTGATCGCAAGCTTGACCGCACGCTGCGTGATGAACCCAAGATCAGCACCAGAGAATCCATGCGTGTTTTGTGCAATGAATTCGACATCGACATCGGGCGCTACGGGCGTCTTGCGGAGCTGAGCCTTGAGAATGCTAGTCCTCGAAGCCAAGTCTGGTAGAGGAACGTAGACGAGAGTATCGAGACGACCAGGACGGCACAGAGCATTGTCGAGCTGCTCAGGACGATTGGTTGCACCAATGACAAAGACATTCTTCTTGGATGTCATACCGTCCATTTCAGTCAGCAACTGGTTGACAACACGGTCGGAAGCACCACCAGCATCGCCTTGAGATCCACCACGCGACTTAGCAATCGAGTCCAACTCATCGAGGAAGACGACGCAGGGTGCGGCAGCACGCGCCTTGTCGAAGATGTCGCGAATGTTGCTCTCAGACTCACCAAACCACATAGAAAGCAGTTCAGGGCCCTTTATCGAGATGAAGTTGGCAGCACACTCGTTGGCAACAGCCTTCGCAAGAAGCGTCTTACCCGTACCGGGAGGTCCATAGAACAACACACCACGTGATGGTGACATACCGAACTTAAGGAACTTGTCTGGATGGTCGACGGGATATTGGACGCTCTCAATAAGCTCGCGCTTAACGTCCTCCAATCCACCAATGTCCTCCCATCGAACGTTGGGAACTTCCACCACAGCAACCTCGCGAAGGGCGGATGGGTTGGAGACACCGAGGGCAAAGCGGAAGTTCTCCATAGTAACACCAAGAGAATCAAGGACCTCGGCATCGATGGTATCCTCGTCCAAATCAATTAAATCCATCTTTTCACGGATCTGCTGCATGGCGGCTTCGGAGCAGAGAGACGCCAAGTCAGAACCAACGTAACCGTGCGTCTCAGCGGCAATCGACTGCAGGTCGACATCGTCGCCAAGCTTCATGTTCTTTGTGTGGATCTGGAGAATCTCAAGACGGCCAGTGGGGTCTGGGATACCGATATCGACTTCGCGATCGAAGCGGCCGAAACGACGAAGGGCAGGATCGATTGAGTTAGGACGATTGGTGGCGGCCATGACGACCACGTTTGAACGCGCCTTCATGCCATCCATGAGGGTAAGAAGCTGGGATACGACACGGCGCTCGACTTCACCATTAGTCTTCTCTCGCTTGGGGGCAATGGAATCGATCTCATCAATGAAGATGATAGCCGGCGAATTCTTCTCGGCCTCTTCAAACGCCTTTCTAAGATTTGATTCTGATTCACCAGCCATCTTAGACATGATCTCGGGGCCGTTGATCAGGAAAAAGAAGGCACCGGTCTCGTTTGCAACAGCCCGAGCCATCAGCGTCTTACCGGTACCTGGCGGACCATACATGAGGATACCGCGGGGAGGCTTAATACCAATTGACTTGAAGAGCTGAGGATGCCGTAGAGGTAGCTCAACCAACTCTCGAATCTGAGCCATTTGCTTGCGGCAGCCACCAATGTCATCGTAGCCCACCTCGTTGAGATTGCCCTCTTCATCTTCGCGCTGGATGGGCTCACCCTCGCAGTGGATGACCGTGTCTTGTGCAACAATGCCAAACTCTGGCGGGTCGACCTCGACAACCTTAAACTCGACTTGTCGCATACCACCGCGAGCTGTGAAGGTGTCGCCCTGGCGGACGGGCCGGTAGGCTTCTCTGAAATATGGGGCGAGGAAGACATCGAATAGCGAGCCGGTGATACCCTCGACGGTGTCAGCAATGGGGAGGACCGCAATGCGCTTAGCCTGTGAATGGGTCAGGTTCTGTACTTTATAATAGGGTTGGACATGCTACGTACGTATTTGATGTCTGGGCAAGGATGAATGGTAATAACGTCTCCGTGCTTCACACGCAGGTTGTGGCGAACGACTCGGTTTATCCGCGCTGAGCCGTCATCGAGTTCATCTTCTGCAAGCACAATCAAGACTGTGTCCTTGCGCTTCTTGCCCTTAACCAAGACGGTGTCGCCACGGAACAGCTGGAGCGTCTCCATGGTATTGTTCGAGAGGCCGATAATCGAGTTGTCATCATTAGTGGCATCGGTAACGCTGGGACTTGTTAGCTGGGCTATTTGTCGAGCACCCTGAGCTACTTACATTAGCGAGTTTGGTTTCTTTTTCTTCTTGAGGATGGCAGTCGCAGTCTCATCTTTCTGTGATGGGTCAGCTTTCACCGTCTCCAAGTGTGATGTGGTCGTATTTACGTCTCTAACCTCAGCGCCAGATGGGTCCCTAGAGAATGGTCAGCTGCTGCTTTTCTATGCAGCAAAGTGGTCGGTAGACATACTTTGATAGATCCACCTTGGGGTGGGTGTAGTCCTCAGCCGACATGTTGGCGGGTGATCTCTACTAGATAATGAATGTGGCTGTTCCTTCGGGTTCAGATATAACGGGGAGATTCAGTGGTGTTGAAGTGAGAGTAGCAGTGCGGGGCCGAGATGGAGTGAGGATAAAGTGCCTGGGTAGAGGCGGGCGTTGAGGTTTAAGTAAGTTGGAGCTCGCCTCGCTACCAGGTGGTGACGAGGTGAAGCTCTGGGTGCCTGTGCTTTGGGTCTTGGCAAGTCGCCGCAACACCAGAATCCGTGGAACTTGCTGGAAGCGCTTAGATCATCTCCAAATCGACAGGCGAGCGCCGGCTCAAACGCGACACTGTGTCTCTTTCTAGGTGGCGGAGGCGCTATCCAATCACGACACCCTGTATCACGTCAAGGCAAACCTGGCGGGTCGACGCGTCCCCTGGTGCCCCGAGACGGCCTCATTTTGTGCCAATGAAAGTCGCCGCCAAGCACTTCGAGGTGAATGTCGACCACAGCAAACACATGGCTGCCTCAGTGGGCGCCATCGGCACCAAACCGTATTCAAAGTAATGTGCATATATACAAGAAACCTTTGAGTGTAGTGGTGGCAAGAGCTGGCAGTTATCAAGGACAAAAGCGGTGAGAGTTCGCCAACCATGATAAGAACAACGCAATGAGTAGATATTCTTTGAACGTGAAATCCTGCAGGCAAAAGCGCTTTTCAAGCAGTCCCATTCTCTTTATTCGCGGCCTCTGCGCTCTTCTTCTCCATCTCCCTCAGGCATGGCGCCTCAAATAAGTTCCCGAAAAGGACGTTCTTCGCTGTGCCCGCTGCAACAATAATCCAAAGCAGCATGACACTTGCTGCGAGTACCTAAGCAATCGTTAGCCCAAGCAAGCCACAAACTACATTGGGACTACATCTCTTACCGTTCCCAAGATGCGAAAAAACGCAGACGACAACTCCTGGCCGATACTGATGGTCGCCATAGTAAAGACACCAATAGGAAATGTGAAGCCCCACCAACCCACGTTGAAAGGGAACTTACTCCGACTTATTGATGCAATGGCGAAGAAAAGCCATACGAGTCCAAAGCCCCAGAGGATGAGCGCAACCAACCACCCCATTACGTACAGCATCTCGCCGGCCATAGGATGTAGTGTCTTGGTCTCCGGAAACGTTTTTGCGGCCATGATGCCGAGCTGCATGATGCCATACCCTCCTTGACCCATGGGACCTAACGGAAGGAAAACGCTGACAATGACTTCTTGAGGCGGAAGCTTGTGGATCGCCAGACGATGAAAATATATCACCATGACTACGAATGCGAACGGAACACCCATGCCCCAGAGCACGTAACTAGTTATAATCGTTACAAGTGCGTGATGTGGAGGTAGAACAGCTGCAACGACACCGCCCGAAGACGCAGCAACAACACAAGAGACGATAGGGAGAAGCCAAGCTGCTGTCATGGTCTCGTGCCGCGTCTGGTGTTTGGTCATCCTGCGGCCAAATTATTCTCTGGAAGTATCTTGCTACAGAAAACATAACTTACATTTGAAAAGGCAACCACAAACAACACGCCATACTCCCAACAACATCAGCCAACCACATACCCCATACAACATATGGCGTCGCCCCTCCCCAAGCCGGTACACAGATCGCCACGAACATATTCACCAGCGTCGCGAAACCCATGGGCAATGTGCCCAGGAAAAGAGACTGAACTGGGTGTCTAAGCATCAGAACCCAGGTCGCAGGATATAACGTATATCGCAAAATCGAAATTACAAGAATAACGACAAAGAGAAACGCATTGAGGACGAAGAACACGATACTAAGCAATCGAAGCACATCATGATGACTAGGATACAACCCAGCAAGTGTGTGCAGAAGGACAGAGACGATACCTGTCCCCATCGTGACGGCGAACTATCAAGCAAGTTAGATCAGACATAGACAGCCCGCACGTATCGTACCCATGAAGGAGTGAAATTCTGAACCAGTCGTCTCCAGCCTCGTTGTCGAGACGTAAGAAGCCATTTCGGTAAGGACTGCGTATTTGCACAAGATCTGTCTGTTTCTGTGTTTTCCCTTCGACACTCCATACCTCCGCGCTGTGAGCACAGTGTAGACATTGCGACTACACAAATTTAGGTGGTTTGAATGATAGATCGGAGGGGCCCGATCAAAGGCTATATTTGTAAAAATACGAATGAGCGAAAGCGCGGCTTATAATTGTCTGCTCTCCCGCTACTTATGCTGACTCATATTTTTCTCTGAATAAATGCTCGGTTTTGCCTCAAGGTCACGATTTCACAATTACTACCTTTGTCGGGCCATCACGCGATGATCCGAGCTTTCAAGTTCTTACGTCACCTCTCATGGATTTCGTACGAACAGACCGCGGTCTCAGTTCTGCTTGTGAGTAATAGTCAAAAACGACCTCAGTAGGATCCGAGGAAGTTGCTGCCCACGCTGCTGGTTTGAATTGGGCACTATGAAAGTTTGAGCAACAAGTCAAGACTGTCGAAAGATTGGTAATATCAACGGTCATTGCATTGGTCGTTAAAGTATTCATTACCTTGCCCAACATGGCACGATGCTCAACGCCTCCTATCTAGATCCGTTTTGCCATGCTAATATACAGGATGAGTACGATAGAGAAGCGGAGAGCGGGAGGATATTCTCATGTCCTTCACATTATTGTACAGGAAAAAGCCCCTGATTTTACGCGAGGGCATTTCTTCATCGGCTAATGTCCCAATTTGTGCAAATCTTTCCATGTTGAGCACTTACTCTAGCACACGGGTGACAAGACCAGTGGCGACAGTCCGTCCTCCTTCACGCATGTTAAACCGCTGACCTTTTTCTACAACGTGTGGCTGGTGCAGCTCGCAAACCATCTCGACATTGTCACCGGGCATAACCTGCTTCTCGTGCGGGTCTTCGGTGCCTTCGGGCCAGTGTAGGGCACACGATTCGTCGGCCGTTCGGATGAACATCTGTGGCCTATAGTTCTCACCGAAGCCAGTGTGACGGCCGCCCTCATCCTTACTCAACACATACATGGAGACCAAAAACTTCTTGTGTGCCTTGACTTGTCCAGGGACGGAAACGACCATACCACGTCGGACATCCTCGCGCTTTACGCCACGAAGAAGGAGACCAGAGTTGTCACCTGCGCGTGACTCGTCGCAAGATTTCTTGAATGTCTCAATGTCCGTGACCTTGCTCTTGATGCTTGCGACACCTTTGCCCACGAGCTCGATTTCACTATCCTTCTTCAGCACACCGCGCTCTACACGGCCAGAAACCACTGTGCCTCGTCCAGCAATAGAGAAAACATCCTCGACAGCCATCAAGAACGGTTTGTCTGTGTCGCGAGCAGGAGTTGGGATCCAGGTATCAACAGCCTCGAGCAGCTCGTCGATCTTCTGCTCGCCAATGTCTGGCTGACGGCCCTCGAGAGCACAGAGTGCAGATCCCATAATGATGGGTGTGTCGTCACCCTCGAAGCCGTAGCTGCTGAGCAGCTCGCGCATCTCCATTTCGACGAGCTCCAACATTTCCTTGTCCTCGATGGCATCGACCTTGTTCACGAAGACAACAATCTTCTGGACACCAACTTGGCGGGCTAGGAGCAAATGCTCACGAGTCTGCGGCATCTGACCGTCAGAGGCGGCAACAACAATGATAGCACCGTCCATGTTTGCGGCACCAGTAATCATGTTCTTGATGTAATCGGCATGGCCCGGGCAGTCGACGTGTGCGTAATGTCGGTTGTCGGTTGAGTACTCAATGTGGGCGGTTGCGATGGTGATACCACGCTTGCGCTCCTCGGGTGCTTTGTCAATGGACCCATACTCGAGGAACTTTGCGTAGCCCTTTTCGGCCTGTCGCTTGGTGATGGCGGCTGTGAGGGTAGTCTATCGTCATTACTTTAGCATACTGAGCATGGTAGTGAAGGCGAAGTGGCTTGGGGTTACCTTTCCGTGATCGACGTGACCAATTGTTCCTATGTATGTTAGTCTGCGAAGCATGACAGACTGATATACGCACCAATGTTCACATGGGGCTTGTCACGGGTGAAGGCTGCATAATTCCGCACACCATTCATGTACCTGCTGGTGGCCTGCATTCCCAGAGCATTTTGAACAGGATTAAGGCCTCGCTGGTACCGCGCAGCGCGCATAAACACTCTGGAAAAGCTCGACATGGTGTTTGTGAGAGCAGGACAACTCCAGCAGCGAAGGATGAGGAGGGTCAACAAACAAGTGGGAAGATGAATATGTGCGGAGGTGTCGTCTGAGGACCGCCGCTACAATTTCTCTAGCGCGAAATGTTGCTGACAGAGCCCATCATTCGCCCAATCATGTGATGGCTTTGTCCGAGCTCTACGACGGTTGTGGTGGGGGAAAACATTGCTTGCTCTGGCTCGGGTTTCCAATTGAAGGCTTCCTCCACACAGTCGCAATTGCGTGGACTAGGGACAAGACATATAACAAACCAACGGTGGACCAACCACGGTATTGCGGATACCCGAGGCTCGTATCGGCGAAGGAGTCGAAAGGTTGCATCATCCCTCCTCCATCGTCCTCAGTTCCACACATGTCGCTCAGCACATCAATACGACGCACAGCTGCACCGCTGAGCTGTGTCTCGCGCATAGCAACTAAAACCATGCCATTGCGCGCAAAAATCACAAATCCGGCGTGGATGAGTGGCTCAAGAAAGGTAGCCCGAGCACCCCCGTGGCATCACATCACGCATGGCTAACAAAGTTCAGTACGCAACGCCAACGGCAGACTTGCTAAAGGCCCAGCAAGACGACGACCCAGATGACGTAATATTCACCAACAACTACGGTGTGCGAAGCATCGAACTCAACCGACCGGGGAAACTCAACTCGCTTAATGGCTCGATGGCGCGCAAGATCATTCCTAGGCTCCAGGAGTGGGCAAAATCAGACATGGCTGGTGTCGTTGTTATCAAGGGCAATGGGCGGGCTTTCTGCGCAGGTGGAGACGTCGCCGCCCTGGCAAATTGGAACAAAGAGGGAGCGGAGGGTCAGCAGCGAAGCTCAGATTACTTTGGGCTTGAATATAAGCTAGATCATCTGATTGCAACCTACACAAAGCCTTATGTTGCTTTCATGGACGGCATCACCATGGGCGGGGGCGTTGGTCTGTCGATGCACGCACCATTCCGAATCGCAACCGAAAACACTCTCTTCGCAATGCCAGAAACCACCATTGGCTTCTTCCCTGATGTCGGCGCGTCCTTCTTCCTTCCACGCATGGAAGGCGCGCTCGGCACATACCTTGCCCTGACATCCGAACAACTCAAGGGCGTAGATGCTTTCTACCACGGCGTAGCGACACACTACATCCATTCCTCCACTCTCCAACAGCTAGAGTCACGTCTTGCCGAACTCCAGTTTCCCGACTATATGACTCTAAATGACCGCTTTAAGATCATCAATGCCACAATAGAGGAGTTCAGCACAGGCCTGCCCGCAGACCGGCCTCACCTTTCGGGCGAACTTCGCAAGACAATTGATAGCGTCTTCCACAACGACCAACCTAGTATCGACACCATAACCTCCTCTCTCAAAAAGATTGCCGAGGACGGGTCGCCAGACCTGAAGAAATGGGCCAAGAAGACGATCGAAACAATAGAGACACGCTCCCCTATCTCCGTTGCAGTGACACTCCGGCAAATGCGCGCCGGCCGCCAGTGGTCCATCGCACAAACATTCCAACACGAGTACGACATTGCCTCGCGTTTCATGGCCCACCCTGATTTCGTCGAAGGTGTGACAGCACGCCTCATTGAGCGCAAAAAGGAACGCCCGAACTGGATACCAAACTCCATCAAGGACGTCAAGAGGCGAGATGTGGACGACTTCTTTGCCAGTGCTGGGAATGGTACCAAGCTCCCATTGATCAGTGAGGTAGACTACAAGGAATATCCACACGCATGGATCGGGTTACCAAGGGAAGAAGAAATCCTACGCGAGGCGGGTGGAAAGAAGAGTGAAGACGTTGTGGCAAACTTGTTGGAAAAGTATGAGGGTAAACAGGGTGTGCGGGAAAAGATCGCCGAGGTCTTAGATAGATTCAAGCCCTAGGGGTTTACAAAATAAAGCAGATATATGTTGGAATAGGAATAAAACACTACGAGTTCAAGATGAGTCAGCAGGCAAGGATTACTGAAGGGATAAGTGTTTCAGCAACGCTGTCTACATTCGGAAAATAGAAATACAGTACATATCTATGTTGTATCATGACAGTGATGGATTATGACTATACGTGTAATACTTCTATATGATTAAATAATATTGCTGTCTCAAATATATTTACGCAGAAAGTGTCCAGCTTATCAAGCTAGCACTTCAAAAAGAGAGAGGGCCCCTGGATTCATCCCGTGGAACCCCAGGCCAGCCTAGTAAAGCCAACAAGCATTGGCCAAGATGAATGTTACCTTATATGTACCTATAATGTCGGCCTAAACCTTGGATTCGTCCTTATTTTCTCGCCATACTTAAAGAAGAACCACGGCAAAGGCGCCATCGTTAACGTTAAGAATCCCAACAAACTTGTTCCCCATCCCAAGCTGAATACAAGTATACGACGTCAGTGTTTATTTTTCGTGTATTTCGTGAAGGAACCTTGCGTACCCCATTGCCTCGTACATCGACCGTCCAAACAGCGGCACAAGCGCTCCAATCAGTGACCGTATCGCGGTGGCCGCAGCGTTAGCTGAAGCCTCGAAACGAGGATTTGCATCAATGAGATAAGTTGCGACACACATCATAAGAACATTGACTGAGAGAGACGCCCAAAGTCAGTGTATGCCTCGTCACACGGGTGGGTTACTTACTCCCAATTCCCAAAATGACAGTTCCAAGCTCAGGCACAATCCAGTGCGTTTTGTAATGAGCGGACCACCCATACCAAAAGAGGCCGATGGGGATGCATAGGGCGCAGGGTATGAGTGGTACGATGCGGTACTCGGGCTTGACGGGTCCAAGGGCTGCTTGCTTGTGGTATATTTTGTCGGTGACAAAGCCAGCAACACCCAGTCCAAGGACTGAACCGATACCTAGGCCTAGGTACGTCAGGCCGATTTCGCCTGTGTTGAATCCGTATTGGACTTGGAAGACCAGGGGAAATGTGGTGAAGAGCAGATACATGAAACCATACACGATACCGACGTAGACAGACAAGATGGAGACAGTGGGCGATAAGAAGAGAAGTCGGAGCGGTCGAATGATGCCACGAGCGAAAATCTGAGAGGCTGTACGGTTGGCATCAAGGTCGGTCTCGGCCTTCAGGCTCTGGTTGCCAGTCTCTTTGATACGCTTCTTTGTTTCTCTGGCTAGAAGCGTAGGCGGGTAAGTTTCTTCCTGGCAGATGAAGGAAGCAATAGCACCAATGCCAGATGCAATGGCAAGTGTCCAGCAGATCCAACGCCACCCGGCCCCTTCTCCAAGATATCCTCCAGCAATGGGTCCAAGGATGGGGCCCATGATCGGTCCAAGAGACCATATAGCAATGATCTTTCCACGGTTCCGAGGACGAATAAGGTCCCCAAATGTGCCGGCGCCGAGTGTGATCGGGCATCCTCCAAATGTGCCAGCGAAGAACCGGAAGACAACTAATGCTGATAATGAGGGTGATAGAGCACTGCCCACGTTGAAGACGGTGAAAAGAACATTACAGACCAGATAGACAGGCAGACGACCGTAAAGTTCAGAAAGTGGCCCAAGAAACAGGGGGCCGAAAAAATAGCCAAGGACCCACACCGATACTACAAAGGAGGCAAGGAGGGGGTTTTTTGAGTTGTAGGTGGCCATGACTTGGCCGATAGCTGGCGCAAACATGGTGGACCCGAGTGGACTGATTCCATTATTCGTACTTGTTCCTGATTGTAAAGTGGCCAGGAGTTACTCACGTTAGGAAGGTACAATAGCAGATAACCGAAATATTCTTAAATTTTCGCATGTTTGTCCAATTCATTGGCACGGCAGGGTCATCTTCTCCCTTCCAATTGACGATGTCTGTCGGGGCTACATTTTGTGTTTTTGGCGATGCAGCCATTTCTTTCTCAACATCATTGCTCGTCATTTCGGGTTCTGGTGCGCCTGTACTTGTCTGTATTTCGGTAGGGGCTGGCTGGGCGTTGTCCATGGTCTCCAGCGGGTGGGGGCTTGTTATCCATTCCGTGGCTGCCTAGTCCACGCTCCACATCAAAGGCAGTTTCGAAGAGAGGATGGAAACCACGAATGCGCTCCGGGCAATGAGGACGTGCTCTGCCTATTTCGTAGTCCCGCGTCATGAACCTATTCGCGATGCGGCGAATACGGTCAAACTGGCCGTCGTGATTGGATAAATTTTCGCGGGGTATCAGCCTCGGTTTGCCTCGAAGCAAACGAAGGGCGCTACTCGAGACTAACCCTCCAATTTTGAAAGAGTTTGCGATGCCCCAGTGCGCATGACTTTCGCAGCTTAGCCCTTTGCGGCTGTTTCCGCCCTTTGAGCTCACCATTGCAGCCGTGACATGATCAACCCAGAGGCGATCGTGCCTAGAGTGCAACTGCCGATATTTCTGGCAAGAAGAGAGTCATGGCGGTGTCAAGTCATCACGAGACTAAATTATCGTCAGCAAGTATCTACCGTGGGTTGCATGCGCTGCCCTTGATGTCGGCCGCAACGACTACCTACACTACAAGCGGATCTTCCCGTGTGTACTTAGCTGTGAGGAGCATGGATGTGCCGCAGATGCCGTCCGAGCTAAATGATTTGAGCAGACTGGTTTAATAGCTTTACATGTGCTTTACATGTTCCTGACAATGTTTTGAGAGCCATGGAGGTTGTTGATGGACAGCAGATGGTTTTGTTCTTTCCGGGACTTCCGCAAAACCAATATGAGCGCACGCTGGTGCATAAGATTACAAAACTACGTATCAAACGGATTACATCACCAAGACTGGTCTTTGCGTCCGCTTGATCTCTCCTTTCAGACAGACGTGGTTATCAAAGCCGTGCCATCTGTAACACTACTTGGGTAGCGTGACAAATACCTGGGTACGTTTGTCAATTCTGTGTTGAATCGACTAATGAACTTTGTGCGCTACGCCCGCCAGCCCGGTCTCAGACTCCACCGCTCACTGTGCAGGTTATGCACGCTCGCTCTTCTCTTTCTCCCAATGCGAACCCGATCCTGCTACCTGCATAATCGCCAGCGAGTATGGCATAGCGCACAACCACCCCTTGTTCGAAGAGATTGTCGCCCGCAGATGACAGCCACTTCACTTCCCACGCTCGCGTTCGCTTTCTCACTGAATCTATCGGGCCACGGCAACACCAGCGTCGCGCGAGGGGTACCTAGCTAATCCGCCGCCTATCATTCCCAAGATCCGTCCGTGTCGATTTGAAAAGCTCCGATGCCACGCCTAGGCCACAAGAAGTATGTCAACTTGAAACTTTACCCCGTTTTCAACCAATCTCATGTACATTCTTTACCGATACTCAGTCTGAATCGTGTCACAGGTCAAGATTGGGCTGTAGGCAGTGTAAAGCTCGTCACGTAAAGGTACGTACCGTACAATGCTTTGCATTGCCCAGCCACAAAATAACGTGCATCGCCTTGTGGGTACTGACATCACATAGTGTGACGAGCTAAAGCCGTGCTCGAATTGCGCTCGTCACGGCGTAGCATGTAGCCTTGCCACGTGGGATCATGCATCCAATCTACCCTCTGATCCGACTTCGAGTGGTGGTAGCAGCGTCCCAAAACGTGTGGAGGAAACATTAGATCAGCCAACGATACTGGTAAGGTTGGATTGCTGACGCTGCATTGCCTTACTCAAGCCAGACAGGGGATCTCGTCTGCACCATCACCCTCGCTACACATCGAATATGTCCTCAATCCGCCAAAGACTTCCCAAAGCGAGTCTGCTTCTGCTTCTGCCATCTCAGAAGACAGCTCGCCAAGCTCACAACCGGATCACTTCTTGACACGCTTCATCCACCATAACGAAAGGAGCCAGTCGGATATCTGGGTGCGCGATCTTGAGTTAATGTAGGTCGACTTCATCCTCAAGTACAGTGACCAATCTTAATGAAAGTAGGCATCATTGGGCCACAGAAGCACATGAAGGATTATCACAGCGACATGACATACAACATGTGTGGAGGAATCTTACTCCGCAACATGCAACAGCTCACACATTCCTCATGCATGAAATCCTTGCCTTTTCTGCACTGCACAAAGCATACAAGCTGCCAGATCAACGATTGATGTACTACTCATTTGGTGTCCACCATCAGGATCTTACCATCCGTGGCTTGAGGGAGAGGATCCAAACTATCGCTAACCAAGAAGCTGTTGCCATAGTAGCAACATCAACTCTACTAACGTTCAGTGTTTTCGCCTCGACAGGCTTCGAGCTGAGCCATCCTGAAATTCCTATTTCAATGGGTCCCATTGATGGTATCATGAACATTTTCTGCCTAATGCAAGGCATAACTGATGTAATTGCATTAGCACAAGAGGTCGTTACAAACTCTTTCCTCAGCCCATTTTTTTGCGACCCAGACGAGCCTATCCCTGGGCAACCCATGTTACTCGAGTTAAGGTACCAACTTCCAACACTCTCAAGGTTCATTCAGTTCAAAATTGAGTTACCTGAGCCAGAAAGAGAGGTTTACCTCGGCGCAATTAGACTATTTGAGCCAGTACTCCAAATGGCCACGCAGGTGTGCACAGATAATCGAGAGATGCGATTCTTGTTCGGTTGGCCACTGCGTGTGTTGCCAGAATATGTCAGCTACCTTCGACAACGACGTTCCGGTGCGCTCGCAGTGCTAATGTATTACTCCACCATACTATTCATATCGCAACGGAAATACTGGTTTTTTGATGGTTGGGGTGATCGACTCATCCGAGCATGCTCTGAAGAGCTGGACCAAAACTGGATACCTGCTGTCGAATGGCCACTATCCTTCGTCAATCACACATCATTGCTAAGTTTCACTAGCGACTTGATGAAAACGCGGCATGGCATCAGCCTTGACTCTAGCGCGCCAATTGGCAGTATCTCAGGAGTATCCCAACGAGAACATATGGAATTGTCACACAGACAACCTGAGCCTGTTCCTGCCCATCTGCCTGCATCGAGAAGGGAAATCGACCTCGCGCCATATACAAGGCTTGCTGTACCCCCAACAAAGATGCATGACCATAATTCGAGTGCTCCAGCATATGTAGATCAATCTCGATCGACAGAAGACGTGGAGTGAATTTGTCCTCGCTCCAAGTTTCCTGAATGATGCACGAAGCCGTATGTGTTTCACCGGTCATTTCTCTCCATATGTAGGGTGCTGTATTGCTGTCCACTCTTAAATCACGCCGTTTCCAGGATGTCACGCGTAACGCACCGGAAGGTCAATTGACGTGTTTACTAGCATGTTGTAGCAAAAAATCGATACCCGTCAAATAGGAATATCACCCATAGGCAATCTATTACAGTACTTGGTACTGTTTCCATTGACTTCCTTGTCAAATTACGGATGTGCATCGATAGTAGCAAAGGTGTAAAAAACTACTCCTACTGGAACATTTTCGGATCTACCGGTGGAAACATTCAAGTTATAGATCTTTGAGGCCAGAGACTTAAGCCTTGTGCTCTCTGGCCGCAACGTCATTCGGGAAGGTGATATCTTTAGGGTGGACAACGTCTGCCGGGTGTGTTGCACCCATCCATCCCAGGCGGGTATGCGTATGCGGCCCGGCGATGCATGCTGGTCATCCAATATGTTTTTATGTGAATATGATGTTCTTTTCCGGTTCCATTTCGATGCGTAAGCGTTCGATAATCGCTCATTCCCGGAAGAGCTTTGATCGGCTTTGTTTCCAGGAGGGTAAAAAGGTGGCTGGGAGTTTATTGTTTACAATTTCACACCTGCTCAGCTGCGCCGCAGAGTTGCTTAACCAGTGGGCCAAGTGTGTTACCTGAACCTGCAGCGTGTGTGCATGCATGTAATAAATTCACACTCTAAGAAGGCCCGGATCTCTGTGACTTATCCCGCGCATATTAAGGTACCTAATGGCATGGTCCACTTTCTACAACGACGGTTTTCGGCAGCGCTGCCTCTTTTTGGGTTGCATTGTTCAGCTCCCTTGCAACCCCAAGCAGCTCTGAAAGCTCTCGCCGGCCGAAACCTGTGTGCCTCTACTAGCATGCTCACATAATATGTCGCCCAATCGTGACACTAGGCTCATCCTTTGGACGTAGTATGTAAACACCAACTATCCTAGGCAACTCTAGCGGCACAGGCGTAAGGCCCATGATGTGGGCGCATTCACTCAATCAAGCCGCTGACTTCATATAATCGTGCGACCACGAGTCGTCGCTTGCATCGCGACACTCGCTCGCCAAGGAAGGCAGGTGGATGCCTGTTCGAGCCTCGTATTACACGCGGTCGGTTGACAGGCGACGCTGGGTGCAGTATCTACAATGAGACCCGGACGCTAGGATGTCAGAATCACAACATCACAATCCAAGTCTTTTGCTGTTCAACTAGAGAATTTTGGCCTGGCGCTCACGCGATACAAATCGGACGAGCATGGTTAAAATAGCTACTCAGGTTGCCTGATGTAATCCAGACGCTGCATCTCCAGCAGCGCGGCAGACACATGTGCTTCCGGCTGTGAAAACAGCAAATGGGCATGAGCGTTGATCAAATACAGCGGTGGCGATGTATGGATCAAGACCGCGGGATAGTTTCGTTCGGATGGTTGGACTTGATTGTCATACTGTGTGACCTCTGTCGGAGACTAGAAAATGATTTGGATATGCGGTACTGTGATCTGCAAATTATTGTGCCGACCATGTTGGTATGGTTGTTGCAATACTTTGTACGTTACTTGATTACGCGTATATGAGCATCGCCATACAGTCTCGAAACAATGGTGAAGTGAACGGCGCGCATCGTGCCCTAGATGATCATCCGGCGAGGATGACAGCGTCGAGCAATCAGGACGGGCAGTGACGAACAACGGCAATTGATGCCGTGCATATATGAGACATTCTAGTAGTCATTGGACCGATTGCAGCATCCGTTGCTTGTGTACTACTACATTACTTGTAACGAGTGTGAGTATATCGAGAAAAGAATGCAGGAACCGAAACTTGCTGAAGAGGAATGTCTTCATTACAGAATACCTGTTTAGAAAGATTCCGAAAACAGACTAGAAACCTACGGTATATACTCAAACACATTGCTTAGAACAACCAAAAAAAAAAAAAAACTATCCGAACATGTCTACAATCAATTTGACCTACTACCAGCTGGATTCCCAGCCCACTGCGCTAGTTCTTCGGGAGTAGGCTGAGACACAGCTGTACTTTCGCTATTGACTGTCGCGTCGCTCAAGCCCCTGGTGTGAGATGGGCGTCGCTCCGTGGTAGGTCCCACCGAGACGTCGCGTTCATCATGCCGTGTATTGTCCAGAGGACTTACTACCATGTCGGCCCTTGTCAATTCAGCGTCACCGGTATGCTCCATAAACTTGCTCGAATGTTTTCTCTGGACTTGAGTAGTGTCCCTATCTGGCCCCGCAAGCACTTCGTCAATGTTGGTGGAAAGCGAGTTGTCGCTTGGACCCCGGTTATGCTGTGGGCGCTGGAGTGGCATTACCGCATCGGATTGCTGGCCCTCATCTCCAGCGAGCTCTGCAATGGGTGTACCAGGCGTGTTGTTGCCCGATGAATCACGTGTCACACCACGCCTTCGGGGCCTAGAACCAGCGAAGTAATCGATGTCATTTCCTTCTTCTACTGGCGGGCTGTACAATTCCGTAGGCGGGCTATCGGGAGATAGTTCAGGGATTGATTTGTGGTCACCGCCATAATATCCAACGGGTTTGGGCTGTGGTGAGTTTGGAGGCTCCGAGCCAGTTAGCTCAGAGACCCGACGATGCTTGATCTCACCGCCCGCAGCAATTGTGTCGATTGTGTCGACTCCGAGAGGCTTTCCTTCTTGCTGTTGGGTTTTCTCTTTATTGTTGCGTCGCCGTCTGTAATAGAAGAATGCTCCAGCTCCAACAATGAGGAAGACAGCAACGATTCCAATGACGACCCCAGCTATAGCGCCTGCAGAAAGCCCTTTTTCCTGGGGATCCGAAACATCTTTGGTAGGGAATACAAAAGTTGTATTGTAGATAGTGACAAGATCTTCGCTGGGCATGGGGTCGGAGAAAGCAGCTGGTGCTATAGTGAAGTTGGCACGTTCGTAGTCGACGTAAATATAGGCCTCTTGCATGAATGTTCGTCCCAAGATGTGCAGTCCATTGGTCGATCTCCTGATAGGAAAGTATTTTGTTACGTTTTGGGTAAACGGAGGACTGGCATCGAGGTAGAAAGCCTCATACGGAAGAATGATCGTGGAGAACATGGAGCTATCTGCTGGCCCAGATCCAATCTTAAACGATACAGTGGCGTTCTGCTGAGCATTTTGTTCATGGGCAGTGCTGTTTATAGTGTATAAATTGGTGGTATTGTCATATCGCAAGTTGAATTTCTGCATAAACTTTTCGCAGATGTCATTCGGGAGTACCAGGTACGGAAGAGTTGAATCAATTATGGCTGAGAAGCCCTTGGTTGTGAAAGAAGTTGAGCCTTCCACGTTTTGATTCGGCTTGTAGATTATGGACTGAACACCGACGAGGAGAGTGTTGTTCTGCTTGTTGGGCATTGAGATAGAGACGCTTTGCTGTCTGACCAAACGGGATCCATCATATCCTCCGAAGACCATGTTTCCAGGCACTCCTTTGCCACTGTTTCCTAATGCAAGTCAGAAACCTCGGTCAAGTGTAGGGATATCTTGGTTGACAGAAGGGCATTGTGTAAAAGGTAGAGGAATATTAAGAATGAGCTGCACAGATAGTTCAATTCACTTACGGTAAGAAGCTCCCGCCGTGAAACCGTAGGAGGGACTTGAGACGTAGTCCTTGGCCCCAACGAGGCCGCTAAAGTACGTCGGTCGGCTCGCGCCCGTAGGTGAAATGACGCCTGCTGATAATCCAAGATAGCCCAAGAAAAAATCCTTATAGGTATACGTAGCCACATATTGTCGGTCGATAGTGATGCTTTGTTTTGAAGCGCCACCAAGGCCGACCGTAGTTAGTCCCCATTCACCGTCCAAGGAGTAATTTGTGGAGGGCGATAACAAGTCTTTCGACCACCAGTACGTGGTGCTGAACGGTAGGCCATGTAGTCCAGATTTCCTCCACAAAGTTGTTGCGTCGTCAAAACCGCGCGCATTCGGGGCCACGATACCTCTCTGCTTTGAGCATTGTTCGTCGCACCATTCATTTTGCGCGGGTATCAAGGTAATCGGCAAAGATGTAGAAATTAGGACTTTGAAATTTTGGCCTTGCCCTGCAGCATCACCAGCGATGTTGATGGTGAATGTGGACCATTTCCCATCGTCTCCATCAAAAGTGCCACTTGGACTCAACACCAATGGTTTCGGCGGTAATGGTAGAGGCTTTGTGCCGGCCCTCTTCTGGAAGAACATTGTGTTGACAACTGATGAATTTCCTCGCCCCACTATAGGTGTCACCTAAACCGCGCTACATGGATCAAAGCCTTCTACCATTCGGATTCGAATATCTTTGCAAAACCTTCAAGCTTGGTGTGAGGAACACAAAATGATGGCCGGACTTTAAACACTACTGTTTACGCTCTAGGCTGTGTATTGAAGTTTACGAAGTTGTATGGTGACTATGGCTGGTGATGGTGAATGTGGGCATGGTAATTCGAGAGGGATGGCAGGACGAAGGTGCGACAGCAAGGGTGTCAATGATAAGAAGAAAAAGAAGCGTAATCCATAAGTTATAACCAAGGCAGTACAGGCCTGACTCGACCTAGATCTTCCAACAGCCTCACCGGGGGCAACGGGAGCTGATGATGGGTAGTGATAGAGCCGCGGCCTGGTAAGGTTAAGCGCGTTGGCTCTCAGCGTGCCTTGAGCAGCCCCATGGAGGGCTATCTATGACAACTGCGAAGAGCGGCTAAGGGAATGCTGCACCGCGGTAGACGTCCGAGGCCAATTAGGCCTCACTGCGTTCTTTGATGACCCTGTTCGATGCCACAGGGCGTCCTAGGGTTGCGTTGCGCATCGCATGCAGAGACGCGAGTTGCTCAGGCCCGCTATTGGAGGACAATTGCCCTAGAGCAGCACGTTGAGGTGACCAGGGACAGGAATTGAGTGATTCACACCATGGCGGCTGATGGCGTTGAGGCCTCGCCCAAAGAGGCATATCCGGCACGGGCCCGGTCGAGGCCTCTCCTCGGCCGATACCAAAGCCGCTGTCATTGTCTATATTTAAAGTCAACGCCCTGCAGCAGCACACCACAGGCTTATCGAAGCTGTTGCGACATACCGGAGAGCATATATGTTTTGAGTGTGCTGGCGTGGCAGGCTCTGGCTTGGTGGAGTGATGGAGACCCATCTGTGCGCCCCGCTTTGCAGATGCAAAGTAAGCTCACGCGGCGCCCGTTCTAGTTCTCACGTGGGTTCCTCTAGATTGCCCCAGGCTGAGCGCCTCGTCCCCCATCAACTCGTCATGTCTTTGTGCCTCCACACCGCACCGCGGTCGCTGCCGCGGCCGTTTTCGCATCAGCATGCCAACAAACCGTCTACCGAACCAGGCCTGCCCCTTGCATCCTACCCGCCTTCACCCACTCACCTCCATGTCTTTTGGACCCCAATACATCCCCTCTAGCTGCCGGCATCTTCCAGCATTTCTGCTTACACCTTGCATCATTGACCATGGTGGGCTGCATTGATTCTGCCTTTGCAAAGCGGGGTGCTAGCCAGATACGGCCCCTGTGTGTTATCCATGTCAGCAATCACCCGACTGGAGTGCTTTCTAGACCTTTGTGCTGGATAACGACAAAGCAGTACGCCTGTCCGACCGGTCGGCACCTCCCCGGATGAGCCAAATGCTACGCTGCATTTTGTGCCTAGTTCGGGCTATTTATCGTCTCACTGAATGCCTCCCGCGTCATCTATTCCCTGGCTGTCATAGCTCCCTTCACCGTTTCCTTTTGCCGGCTATGCTTCTTGTTCAATACGGCCTAGTAGCATCGGCCGTTCCTAACTCTCCTGCGGCCCTGACTGAGCTGCTGTCAAACCGCGGGTCATCAAGTTACTGCCTCCACCCTTGAACCGCGTGTTTACCATGCTTGGGGGACTGAGTGAACGGAAAAGCCCAGCCCCCCCCGCTCGATTCATGCCACTGCCATTGGCAGGCACTATATAGCATATTCGATATCTTATAGTTACCTGCTGCTCCTCTACCACAGCTCTTTGTTCTCGTTCAAGCGTCAGCCTTCCGTCCGTCGTTTTCTTGTTCCTCTCTTTGTAGCACTGCACGCTGATCTCTGTACTCTTGTCTCATCCCAACGGAGCTATATGCTCCTACTCGTGGGGCAATCTGAGGAGGTATAGTTGCTCATCACGTGCATGTGCCTGACATACCCAGCTTCCAGCCGTGTCGCTTCTTAGGCTAGCATAGCCCTCGTTCGCTCTCAAAATGCGTCGTTTTTGGGCTTTATTGGCGATTATAAACTTTGCTGTTGCTCAGAACAATGATACTGTTCTAGCTCTAGCTCAGCGTCCAAAACCCTCCCCATCATCTGTGCCTAATTCAGTTACAGCTCTCGGCGGCGGTGGCGGTTATTGTCCCAAAGAAACTGTATACACGACGACTACTTGCACCGTTACCGATACGGTCACATCGAAATACACAACAACATCTACCAAGTACACCACCATCATTCGTAATCAGACTCTTGTGCGTTTTCTGCCTAATTTCATTTGATTTTAATCTGAGCCGATACGCTTCTCTGCAGCGCAGTTCCTCATCTGCTTGAACTTTGTACTGACATTTTAGACCGATACTAAGACGATCACTGTGCCGGTTACGGTTCCTGGCCCTACCACGACTATCAACAACACTGTCACTAGTCGCTCTACAACTACTCAAACGATAACCATTGTAACTTTGGTTCCAACTACAGCTATCAGCATTGTGCCGACCACCGCCATCAGTCGTGTCCTAACCACTGTTATTCAAGTTTCCACTTCGATAACAACAAGTATTATTACATCCATTGCGACATCACTAGTGTATATAACAGTCACCTGTGAGTCATGCGTTTCGATGTATCATTGACAGATAACTAATTCAGGAAAGTGCCTGACAAAACTCTTACATCCACCTCTACAGTTACCACTACAGCCCTCCGAACGTTAACATTGACAAACTATGTTTCTGTGACGCAGACTGTGCCAGGCCCAACAATCGATAAGACTCTCGAGAGAACACGTACGATAGCAACTACTGAAATACTTACTTTCAATCGCACTATCACTCAAATATCTACTTCGACCAGTACGCGGCTCTCTACGATTACTATCCCGGTACGTAAACCCATGTGAACTTCTACACCAATACTTGAGCCACCGCTAACACCGTTGGCGCATGTAGGCCTCTACAATCGTGACCACAACTACCGTGCAAGGTCCTACTCAGATAATCACTACGCAGCTCCCACCCCAGACTATTACTCGTACAATTACTTCAACATCAACACTTCCTCGTGAAACAATAACTACGGTCATCACACAACCCGCAAGCACCGTAGTATCTACGCTTACTCTTCCACCCGTTACGGTCACCACTACTAGCGTTTTACCACAGCTTACCACTGTCCTAACCTTTACTGTAGTAAGTATTCATAGGCGCTGCCAACCAATTCTGCATATACTAATACCTCTGCTTCTTTCAGACTACACAGCTGCCTGCCAGCACTGTGATTTCTACAATCGTTGTTCCGCCCGTAACCCAGACCGTAACAACGCAATTACCGGCCAGTACTGTAACAAGTTTGCTCGTCTCTACCGTAACATCACCTGGGCAAACCGTAACTACTACCCTCCCAGGCTCGACGCTAGTCTTCACCACCCAGCTACCAGCATCAACACTCGTGTCAACCATATTCATCACCCAATCGTTAACCATAACTCAAGTTGTTCCGATAACTACTACTGTGGTCCAAACAATTGCACCGAGCTCTGTATCATCTCAACGTCCATCTGTTTCTTGTTCAAGCAAGTGTCAAATTGACGTTACCGCCACCCGTTTGGCATATCCCGGTAGGGTTGTAGTCTCAACTACATCCCTCCCGGTTGTAACACTAGATTACTTTACCGACGCTGCCGGGAGAACCGTTCGCTCCAGCCTTTATACACGACCCTTGCCCACAACATCGTCTTCGATTACTTGGAGCTTCTCGGGCGTACCACTGACATGGCCTACCGTGTATGCTGCCTATGCGACTTTCAATCGGGTTTCCGTCTCGCCCATTGCGAGTACATGTGTTACCTCCACCCTCTCGTTGGCCTTGCCATCGCCGACTGACTACAGGTCTCTAATACTTCCCACAGACCGAATTTCTAATCCAGCCCTGGTTGCTCCAACGGTCGTGGAATATCTGAACAGTCTAGAGACTGTTCGTGCTCAGCTGGGTGGCCCAATCGGCAACAGTGGCGCCTGCGATCCACTCGTTGGTCCGCTTTCAGATGAGGATACGTCAACCCTTGGAAGTACTACAGTTGTTTCGACTGTCTCGGCAATCGGCTCGACAACAATCCGCGTATTAGCAGAAGGCGTAGCTGCCCAACCAACCGCTATACCTGACGAGACACCAGCACTACCGTCAAGTAATCCCCCCATTCTTCCTCCCAGTGTGGCCCCGCAGCCTAGTAGTGTACCTCCTGTACCATCTAATGCACCTCCACCACCATCACCGCCACCACCTAGTATACCTCCTAAAAGCAGTCGTGCTGACTCGGCTTCTCAAGTACCACTACCACCTGCTTCTGTTTCTACACCAGAACAAGCATCAAGCGCGCCTCCCCCTCCTCCATCTACACCAAGCCGCTCCACCACAACTGCAAGGACGTTGTCAGATGGAGCGTCCTCGGCACCACCACCGAGCACCAGCATTCCTCAGTTTACTGGCGCTGCGGCACTACCGACCGGCAATATTGTTGGTTGGTTGGTCGGAGCTGCAGGTCTTGGCTTAGGGCTTTTCTGATTTCCTTGTATTGGGAAGAAAGTAACTTTTGATGTTTAATGCAATAATTTACGGCAGCAGCAGTCTGTATGTTTAATAGGCTGGACTTAATCACAGGAATGGTACCGAGTCCGATGAAGAACACTCGCTGATGAATCAAGTCTTTTTTTTTAAAACTTCACTTATTTGTGTTACATGCACATCCACATCGTCACACAAGCCGTATTGGGGCAGCTCTATAACCCAGCTTCTTTCGGATGTGACGCCCCTTTATGTAAAAAGAATAATGCGCTACCATGCATCTGATACTGTTCAAAGTTGTGTGGCCGGAATGTGACATAGGCATGCCGCATACTATGTACTAACATCATTTCGGCTCAAAAATATGCAAAGTATATTTGCACATTTTTTCTTTTTGCATGTACCTCGCCCTAAGCTTCCATGACCGGCGTATTGGTCAAGACTACTCCCGGCCTTCCTGCTCCTAGAATGCAGATGAATAATCAGTTGAGGGTGTTAGGCGACTCGGCACAGCGCCACAGACTGCGGCCACGATACGACATAATCGACCGATTCGGCGCTGATCTAAGTATGCCGTGGGGGCTTGCTTACATTTGCTTCTTGCGATTTGCGGCCCTTTGGGCGATTGGCGCGAGGTCGCATACACGCGGAGCCGTCAGCCTAGCGGGGCGTGCTGACCTGAGGATGAGGATTTGAATACGAACGCTGGTATAAACCATTAAACCGATTGGTAGTACAAGATTCGCGGAGGCGCTACTGCATGCTTGATTGATACAAACGGATGGTCAGTGGATCAAAGCCTTGGGGGATAAAGAAAGACACCTTTTGTTTCGATTTACTAATTCTCTCTAATTTGTGATCAGATAAATTATATTCAGTCGGAATCTGGCATTAAAATAGCATTAAAGTGCGGTTCCTAGCTAAACCCTCACTGGCAGCTCTAGCCTTGCATTAGGCCCGTTTGCTTTCCCTGGAATGAAGCACGTGTCATGCACAATTTTCTGGGAAACAATCGACTAGGAATTCGCACGTTCCGTGACCGGCCTTCTTTTCATTCCTTCCCTCCTGTTGTTTGGCTTTCAGTCCTTTATTACAGCTGTACTCTCTGGCTTGGTACCTCGCACTGTCGCTTTCAAGTATTTCGGATGGCTGCATGTGAGTGTACAGTAGGTGTTGAAGAAACCAAACAGATGACTAACAAACCCAGGGTTCGATGATATGGATCCTTGAAGGCCGATGAAAAGGCCCGGATGGGCTGGTATTGCGTGATTGAGGCTTCTTTGTAATGCGTCTGTATAACGATCGACACGGCCGCGCTTGACGAGCATGCTGAATATCTGCATATCTACTATACAATCAAGGGCGTAATACGGGTGTAGTAATGCATTATAGACTATTTTCTGGTTCTTGGTATGGTCTAGCAAATCTTACCGGGTTATAATAGCGCCTAACAAAGACGCGAATGGAACTCTTAGCGTCTTTTTCATCAATATTTTACTCAAGCTTGAGCGTTCAAGAGCCCTATCACTTTATTTGTGATCACTACTTTGTCGAAGGTTAGTGACTTAAGTCAAGGGGTGACGAAGATCCAGTGCAACTGTCAGCAATGAATGGTATTTCTAATCGCACATGTGTTGATTGACGCTTTGCTAAAGCTATACATATCAGCATATCCTTGACTTAATCTATACAATGAGGCTTCACACAAGATAGACTCTAAGTGGTGCAAACAACTAGCTGATTAAAAAGAGTTAAAAGGTAGATAGAGTCTAAACTAGGGGGAAGACGTAGAGGGCTATATATACCCTAAGGGCAGCCGAAGGTAAGGAGAAAAGCCATATGTTAGTAAGTTGACAAGTTGGCAACCTACTAACACTCGGGATGTAAAGGGTGCCTAGCTCCCTTAAAATCTAAGAGTTTTCTCTCTTGGAAGTGTTTCTTCCTATCTTACATAGCCCTTGATAGCATCTACTATGAAATCGGTGCCAGACTCGCCGTAGTTAGTTCAATCAACGGTCACCAACATAAGCATGGAGAATGCACTAGAAACAAGCCACACGATGCTGTATTCTCAGAAACATGCTACATGAAGTCTACAAGGCAAACTCATATCGCTGCTAGATGAGGGCCCTTAAGTACTAGCTTGATCCTTGGTTTCACCCACCTGTGCGACCAGACATCCGTCAAAAAACCTTGTGATTCCATCCAAATCTTCAAGAGTAGTCACCTTTGATATATCTACGTCTCATTAGCTAATGTAAGACGCCTCGTATCTCTCAACAAACTCACATTGATCTGGCCTAATAATTGCTACTGCGCCAACGTTCGGGTCTACGCCGTATTTTTTGTGGGCATTACCGTGACCAGAGTTGTAGTGCTCGTCATCAAGGTAGGTTTTATGAAGATCTAAGAGCACACGGTAAATAAAGGTCTCAGAATGGTAGTTGAAAGAGATGGCAAACAAACCTCGAATTTTCCACTTTCCGTTCACCGGCCGGAAATAGTTCGGTATTAATTCTTGTTCCGTTTCTAGGAACTTCGTCGACAGAACGAGAATGGGCTCGATCAAGCTATCGATATCGTTCGCCGAAGGCGTAAATTGATACGCCAGCGTTTGGAGAGAAGTAGCAAGCTGATTTCACATGACTGATTAGTGCGATTTCCCTTAAGATTTTATCGACATAGCAGCTACGTACCGTTTCTAACCTCTTTCTGTGCGCACTATTATTGATATCGCCACCAAATATCACTATGCGCCATCTTCCATCGCTTTGTAAAACACTCTGCAATTGTATGGCCTTGCAATCACAAAACCTTATCACTTGCGCACTGGGAAATCTCATCCCAACTACAACACCTTTCATCACACTCGGTGAACTAGATGCTTCATCTGTGAGGACAGAGTCTTCATACTTTGCTGCAAAGCCGGCCGTGTACCGACCACTCTTGACGAAGTAGTCTGCAAATTCGCCGGGAAAAGATTCTTTTCTTGAAAACATAGTGGAAAATTTCCGATCGAACGCAATTAAATCTGCCGCTGTTTTCGTGCGCTCATCCACGTACGTCTGTAGAATAGATGGAGGTGAGACTCCACTAAGCAGCGATCCAAGTTTCCATCCAATGTTGTAGCCATCTTGGAGCGAGACGTTCATGCCTTGGCCTGCTTTAGGGGAGTGTGTGTGGCAAGCGTCGCCTGTAAGGAAGATGCGATAATCTTTATGGAAGTTGTCGGCTAGACGTTGACCAATGCTATACGCTGACCACCAGAATGTGCCCGCAAAATCCATGGTATATGGGTTGAAAATGTTTCGTGCCGCGTTCTGCAACTCTTCCAAAGTGACCTGTTTGGGATGCGTGCCATGCGGTAGTTGGATGTAGAAGCGCACGAGTTGTTGGCCTTCACGAGGGATAATCAACAAATTACCTGATGTACTATGGATGGTGCATTTGCGTCGAATATCTGGAAAGTTGGTTATGGGGTAGATGTCCGTCACACCCCAGACGGTGTCGGTGCTATCACCAATCATCTGGTACCCAAGAGATTTGCGAATTGTAGAGTGGGCGCCGTCGCAACCCTATGGGCTTATCAGAACTATTTGCTTCCTGTCCTGCTTGGCTGTCGGACTTACCAGGACGTACTTTGCCTCCCATGTCTCCTCTTTGCCATCTTTCTCGGCGGTGACTAGGCATGGATACAAATCTTGGCTACCTTCACTAGCGGTTTTGACTTGAACAGCTTTGGTCATCCATCCGTACTCAATTCTTCCTTCTCCCTTCTTTTCCTTGAGTATGGCGTCTATCTTGTCGAGCATGAGACCATTCATCCTGGCCTGATTCAAGATTAAATGCGGCAAATGACTCAAACCCCTCTCGGTGTCTAGGCTTCTACTTTTCCTTTTGATGCCGCTATTTTGGTCGCCATCTTCATTGTCATTATTACCCCAAAAGCACACCTCTAAAATGTGATATGCTTCCCGAAGTAGATCTTCCGATAGTCCAAATGATTCGTAGATTTCGACTGTGCGGCATTGTACGCCATCTGCTTGACCAATATCCAGTGGCCCGGATCGTCGTTCTAGCATTGTGAATGGTATGTTGTATATGGCAAGCCAGGCCGCAGCAAAGATGCCTGCTGAACCGGATCCTGCGATAAGGACGTCTGTTTTAGGCATTTCTAGGATACCTTTTGGGCATGCGTTCTTAATGGACCGAAAGAATATTCTTTCTTATTGGACTGAGATGCTGATTAAGGACCAGTCCAAACAATTGAAAAGTTTTGAATAATCAGACAGGTGTTGTTTGATATATGCAAGAGAATTGAGAGTTGCCCGGACGAAGACAGGGACAATTATAGGAAATCTCGTGCGAATTACATTCCTACCTAGGTAGGTAGCCCGCCGAGTATCGGCTCCGGAGACCACATCATCGGTAATGCGGGGAGCAAGCGCACTAGCGCGCATTCTAGGAAACTGGAAAAGCTGCAAAATACCCAAGCCTTCAGATGTGACGTCGCAGAGAACACCAAGCAGGATAAACATACATCCAACGACTACAACGGAGAAGATTCGGGATGTATTGGGGTTCAGTAATTAGGCTCGGATGGTGTTCGGATGCGTGGGGCGAAAATCGAGTAGGTATGATGTAAAAAGTGCGTGGTGTTGGTATTACTACATGAGGTCTACAAGGCAAAGTCATATCGCTGCCAAATGAAGTGCATGACCTGGCGTGGTGGGTCCATTATCCTTCCCAGTTGCTTGGAGGGGCAAACCAATACTACATACCAAATGGTAAAGCGCGCCGAAAACTCCGTGTGATGCCGTGAACAAGTCTACTCAAAATAAAGAGTAACTGAATGAAAAGCATTGAACATGATTATGTGATCATGGTCGGCTTAATGGCCTACTGCGGAGTAATGTGAATGTCGGCCATTGTAGGGTTGCTGGTATAGAGAAGGTGTGTAGTCAGAGTCCTGGTAGACAGTTCCACGCTTATCCTCCTCTGGTAAGAGCTCTTTGACCTCCCAGTTGTGCTGCTTGACACCGACGGAAAACTCGAGGTCTTCGCGGGTAATGGAATCCCAGAACTATTTTTAGATCAGTAAGCGGATTCGATATATTGAACGCTAGTGGGGAGCCAACCTTGTATACCATCATGACTGCAAGCAGATTGCATATGGTGGCAAAGATCAAACCGTCAAGATAATGCTGGACCTGGTCGCAAATAGTGGCACTAAAAACGTAGAGTATGACCTGGCCAATGACGAAAAAGAAGACGCCAAAGACAATGTCGCCCAGCGGCCATCGGTCCTCGAGTGTGCCGACTACCAGGATGATCTGGCTGACAAGGTA
Organism: Ophiosphaerella herpotricha; assembly: GCA_028458525.1. NCBI lineage: Eukaryota > Fungi > Ascomycota > Dothideomycetes > Pleosporales > Phaeosphaeriaceae > Ophiosphaerella > Ophiosphaerella herpotricha. The sequence goes on from JALNQK010000085.1 coordinate 59,976, forward strand.
AACGAAGAGGAAGATGGCGTTGACAATGTAGGTGACAACGAAGATGCCAATGGGGTTGCTCGAGCTCAGTCCAGCCCAGTTCTTGAAGGTGAGGAGAGAGACGGCGCCACCAACGATGAACATGGCCAGCGAAGACAGACGCAATAGCCAGACAGAGAGCGTTGTGCCGTCTTCATAAAGCTGGAAGCCGACAAAGCCATTGATGAGCAAGCATGTGCAGAGGGCGGATACCAGGCCGTTTTGGGCGGCGGCGAAGTAGGGGTACGGGGCGGAACCAGGCGCAGTGACGCCGGCATCGAGGATGAGCGACACAACGGTCAGCAGGAGATATATGTAGAAGAAGGATGTGATTTCCTTGCGGCCTGCAGCGTGTCAGCGATCATGCTCCTGAGTCGTTGCGCTTGGGATGCGCAGCCAACGTACCGACGGCGGTGAACTTTGAGCGCACGTGAATAATCATAATGACGGTCATAACAAGAGCCAGAATGTGCATAACGTCGTTGGCGGCCTGGAAGATGAGCGTGTTTGCGATCTCAATCGTGCGCGAGTAGCACTGTGTTTGTATGCCGGCGCCGCCATTGATGTCCTGTTTGCCGACAAGCGCGCACAGTGGAACCGCTGCCTTTGTGCATAGCGTCGAGAAGTCGCCGAAGCCCATGTTGGCGGGCTATTGGCGTCTTGTGTTTGGCGAGGTGTTGTGTTGTGGGGAGGCGCTCGGGGGTCGGGCGTGCAAGAAGACGAGGCTGTGCAGACCAGTCACCCAAGGTGAGGGTGCGTAGGGAGAGCGAGCGTGGGCGGTGAGTGAACGTTCGCCAACGGGAGAGGACAGAGGCGGGCGGAGTAGAGGCGACTGCAGGCTGCGCGTTGCGGGTTGCGGGCAGGTCGAGATGGTTGTCAGGGAGTGATGCGCTGTGTTTCAGGAGCGACGGCCGTGCCAAGCCGCCAAAATACAGACCCTGACAAGATCGCCCAGGCGACCCTCAACACCGCCTCATGGTGCCAAGTATCGTCAGGATGCCTATTTCTGTCGGTCAAATTGCTTTGTTTCTTGATGACGTCCCTCGGCTCAAAAAGTGAAAACGCGATTGCCAGCCGCACCAACAATGGACACATGGACATTCACCAGACAAGATGATGATGACTCCAATCGCCGTAGCCCCTCGTAAAGTGTCAAATGCCTCGTCCCCTCCCGGTTATCAACTCGCATCCATCACATCTTCGCGAATCATACCTTTCGCGCGTCACGTGGGATGAGAAATGGCCGAATCAGACAAGTACGCCATGACACATTCTCCGCCAAACAACACAGAGCTCGCGCTTCTGAACGCCTTCATTGATGAGCATGTTGCCACCGATCTTCTGCAGCATAAGTCACGCATGTGCCAGCTGATCAAAACTAATGGTCTGATCGCCCGTTCGTGTGACGAGCTACAGTTCCTCTCTCGTGCGCCCCATCCATCTATCCTGACTGTCGCTGGGCTAATCTGCCACAGGTATTTTGTCAATATACGCTCAAACTAAGGCCACAACAGGGACAGTCGGCACTGGTGGTCAGCTCGAAACCGCGAGTCTGAAAATCCGTGTTGGTGAGCTTGGTGGTAAATTGTACGTGGCCATCGTCAGTCTTATCTCTAAAGATGTTGTGCTGAGAGGCCCTTTGCGAAACACCAAATCTGAGGCCATGGAGTCTTTCATCGATAATGTACTTATCACGAGCCAAAACTTCAAGAGGAAGTTGGAAGCCCAACGGGATGAGTTTGTCGAGAGGTCCAAGCACATGGAGCCCAAGCAGAAGTCTCCATCGACAGCCTAGCATCTGTCAACTTCCATCGCACTCAGTAAACCTTTCTAAGGTCCCGTTACTCAACCCTGCGCGTTCTTTGACCTCAAAGCTGGCAGCTCAGTATGATTAGATCGTCCGTGGGTTGGTTCCAGCGAAAAGACCTCCTTGGCTTGTCTTTCACCGAACCCGTTTGTCAAGCTAATACCCTACAACGTCAATAAAACCGGTTCCATTTTGTTCTTACTCATTTTCATCACTCACTGTCCTCCCACTTCCCTCAGAGATACAACTCATATATTTTCGCCAGTTAGTATGTCTCACCTGCCAAATCGACCACAAGAATCGTGGGCCGACAATGCGACAATGTCAGCCTTAGCAAAGTACCATCTCCGCGTAGCTGCATCCCTCATTCAGCCACCGACTTTAACCACACTTGACAACTCGACGACGCGCTCAACTACTTCAAAACCATCAGCACCAACTTTGCCTGCCACGTCTTCATCGTATGTCACCTCAACAGCAATGTCCGTATCCACGGCTGTATCACTACCTACAACAAAGCATGCGCTACAGCCTCGATGTTCCACTAGTCAATCAATGCTCACCCCTTCTGCGGATATATCTTGCGCCATAGGTCGCATGCCTTCGCTTGCGTCCTCGAAATCGGAGTTGGCTCCCACTTCCATCACACGAGACGTGATTGCCGTACGGATATCCAAACTCATACAAGAACAACTTGTCAATTGGACATCTGACAATCTTGACATTCTTAGTGAGCGCCTCGCCGATTTTGTGATCGCCCTAGGTGCAAACGGACAGCTGGGACCTTGCGGCATGCCATCTGTTCGGGACATTTTCATAGTGATTGGGTATGACGGCCCCTACTGCTACTTGGCGCTGGCAGTGCAGGCACCTTCTTCGCTAGAAATTGTGCTGCGGAGCCCAAACTACCTATTCAAGGGGTTGAATCCACTGGAGGACGAAAACACGATGGATTGGCTGAGGCAAGGGCTGCATAATGCTGCCATGACGGTTTGGAGATATGCGATACAGAGTATGCCGCCGAAATAGGAAGGAACGACAACATGTGAAGGGATCTGGAGTATGAGCAATCTGGGGAACGAAAACATAATTTTTTTAGCAGCCTCTTGCTTGCTAAAGAACAACTATCAAATGAACCGTGAAGACTAAATGTTCGCGACTGCACTTAATGCCCTAAACGTTCCGATTGTTTGCGTTTGCAGCCATACCTACCTAGCATCAATTTTCCAAAAGCTTGTCGTTCACCGCAGTATGCAAACTAAACACCACTTCTACACCTCACCTTAAATATTGATACCATGGCCTCGTACCCCTCCGCTAATGATAGAGAGGATCTTGAAGATCGTCTCCTCACTCTCATCACCTCCATTTGGACTGCCATATGTACGAATTTCGACGTTCCTGCCCATTCCCGCCCTAACCTTCACACCATTGCTGTAACGCTGGCCACCTACATGGGACACTACGTCGGCCGCGGGCATCGACGCTCGAGCAAGCCCCTTGATCCCTCAAACATCACAATCCACGTTGCGCGCACGAGAAACCCTGCGGAGAAGATCCTTGATGAGGAAGGCAAGACGATTATGAAGGGTAAGAAAGAATGGTATTACCTTGCCTTGATCGAAACTACGCCTCGCAGTGGCAATGTTGAGTTCTTGCTTTCGGGTGCATTGAGGAAGAAGAAAAAGGAGCTCATTGATGGGCTGGAGGAGATGGTGGAGCGAAAGTTTAGAGAATGGGATGTGCTGTGCTGAAGAGAGCGGAGCACGGCGCAACAAGAACGATGAATTTTCTCTTGCCTACGCATCCGGCCCATGCGCCTACGGGAAAGGTAGAAAAGCTCATGGAAAGCGTGCGGGAGAAAAATGACCTGACATCAAGACGCAGGCCAGCAATCTCTCCAGGATCTGAGTCACCCACCCCACAAACGTTTTCTGAGTCGCTTTAGCTGACCTATATACAAGAAAGCTTTCAATGTCAACTATAGAACTTTGCCAAGATAACTAGAATAGAAGGCTCATGAAACCTGAACCGACATGATTCTGTGCGTGTCGGTGGTCCGATGAATCATCCACACTGTAAACACAATCTTTTACGGCAAAAGAGTTCGCATCAAAATAGTAGGAAGCTAAGTGCTACCTTAATTAATTAATTCTTTTTGTACCGCTAGGCTGGGGATTCGGCACCTGGACCGCAATCCCGCAGTGATTGTACTGCATTTTGGAAGCTAAAATTTGTCTTGTTAGTAGGTAGTCATTGTTCACAAATTAAAAAGGCATGGCGCGTGGTAAATTTAAGATGAGGCCTCAGTAGCCAAATTTACGCCATCCATCAATCGCTCTGCTGTGTTAATGATGCATACCTATTGCTGAAGCAATTTCAAGCGGTTATCCTCGTCGTGTGTTTTTATAATAGATGTTCTAATATCAAGTCAAGCTCGTAGGAGGGAAGTAATATCACAGTATAAAAGCTGAGCAAATCGGCAATTTTTGCCGCAGGCTCGGCCGATCCTACCACCCACAACCACAAAACTAATCTTAGTCCATCACAGGTCTACTTAGTCGCAGCGTCATATCGAACCAGGATTTTGCCATATCAACGTAATCAACTGACATCTTGCAACAATCTCCTATATCTTGTAGTTGGTGGTCCTCACTAGCATGGGCCGATTGGAGAAATCCCAAGGTCTCGCGCCACCCGCCATCCGAAAAGACTCTCGCGCAAAGCAAGCACGCCACATCATTAACAAGGTCATACCAGCATTGCTCGCGTCAAGCACGAGGGCTCGCAAGAGTTCAGAAAGCGGGGAATTAATTGCCAATCCTGATTTCAGCACAACTGTTTCTAGCGTAGTAGAAGTGGACAGCAGTGAAGATGCAAGATATACCAAGCGCAAAGGTCAAGGGAAACGCAAAGTCAAAACACAAACCGCCTCCAAAGATAGTCTTGACGGCACCACCAGATCTATGGCAGAGCACAGAAAAGGTCGTGCTTCAGTCGACCATGGCTCTGGACTCCCGTTGTCAACTCAGCCGCCATCCATACCAAACTCTCCACCGAAACAGCGTGTTATCCGTATCATAGCAACCGACACCCTCACCGCAACACACATGCTCGCATTCCCATCAAAATACGGAAACACCAGTGCAAAACCCCCTAAGAAAGCTCCCAATGTCTGTATTCTCAACATGGCATCACCCCTTCGACCCGGTGGCGGCGTTCTCACAGGCGCCACCTCACAAGAAGAGTATCTATGCTCTCGGACCACGCTTCTCCCTTCGCTCAAGGAGACGTTTTATCGCCTCCCGGAGTATGGCGGCATCTGGACGTCGGATGTGCTCGTGTTCCGCAATAATCTCCCGCTGGGAGATGCATGTGGCGAGCTGAGTCCGCACGACAGATACTGGATTGACTGTGTGTCGGCCGGCATGCTCCGCTTTCCCGAGCTCGAAGGCGAGGAAGGGGAAGCACAGAAGCTGAGTGCGAAAGATCGGGCGATTGTCGAGCGGAAGATGCGTGCAGTGCTTCGCATCGCGGCACAGAAAGGCGTGAAGAAGTTTGTGCTTGGGGCGTGGGGGTGCGGCGCTTATGGTAATCCTGTGGAAGACATTGCTCAGGCTTGGAAAAAGGTGCTTCAGGGTACGGCTACGATGAGTAACCAGAAAAGCGAGTCTGTTGTTGAGCCAGAAACGTGGCCGTGTATCGAGGAGGTCGTTTTTGCTATCAGCAATCGCAAAATGGCGGCGGACTTTGCTCACGCGTTTGGCTCGGGTATCGAAGTTGAGCCTGGGCCTGGTGATACTGCTGAAGATGATGGCCAAGGAGATGATGATGATGATGTTGCGCAGGAGCTACGGTTCAAGATACAAGAGATGGAGGGTCAACTGAGCAGTGTCTGGAACCCTGATTTGAAGTCTCGCATGGGTATAATATTGGCCGGGCTCAAAACTCAATTACAGGAAAGAGAGTGTCGGACTGAGGACGACGAGTTAAGTGAGGACGGTGATTTTTTGACTTAAGAAGTGATCTAAACGATTAGTATGGAAACGAAGGAAACGTTCATAGGTTACGACGGGTACTTTTTCAAAGGGAGATCAAGTATAGTGTTTGTAGAAATTGACTTGCTAACAAATGAGATATCTATATAAAATTCGCCGTGGGTATCGTGAAAAGACTGTAAGAACAAGCTATGTGCTTGTTATATACATACAACACTAGATCACTTGCAGTCACAGTATCAGTGACATATTGTGTCTAGCCGCCTTGACCTCCATTCGCAGTCTTCTTAACCTGCCGCTATAGACGCTGACTTCTGTTACTTTTGCGGTTTATACAACATCCCACTCTGCCTGGTGTACACATCCGTGCTCGCAGGCCCTGCCCATCTCCGATTTGCCTCTTCCCTCACCTTGACTTCGCGCTCGTTCTGAACAGCAACACAACAGCAACAGCAGCATCCTTTCAGAAAATCCTTGGTTATGCTACCACTCAACTTATACGCATGCCGAATTCTGGTACGCTGCAGCATTGGGAAAAGCCACCAGAAGCCACAAGAAAGCGACATCATGAGACAATGCCCGTTGGTTGAGGAATGTCCTAACATGTCTGTTGGGTCGTTTTTTGCGGATTTTTGCGAGAGGCGGTAGGATGTGCGGCCGTAGATGATGCATGGACAGAAGAGACCAGTTATACATGTGGATGGGTCGGGGCTACAAGCGCACAGAGATGAGCTCCATTCTTTGCTGGATACTGATTCCATGTTCGGGTGTGTTGTTTGTCCAGGCTGATGGAGCGAGAAATCAAGTCCATTGGGCCCGTGGGCGGCGTCGGGCGAGAAGACCGCATGTAGGTTGCTCGTTTGGTTGGACTCGAAGCCGTGAGGCGAGTATGGCGCGTTTGCGTAAGACTTGCGATTGTCCCTACCCGCCGCTTTGGCGGTAGACTCAGCAGATATAGGGGTTATGGGTGTTTTAGTCGGAAGCGGTGAGGTCTGATGGCCCAACGGCGGGGTGGCGGGAATCGGAGGCATCGGAGTGTTGTTGAGGTTTGTGTTGATGGGGCTCAAATTGCTTAGTTTTCTTGCATGGCTGGCTGGCGGTATAGTGATACCTGGTGGCTGTATTGGCTGTGTGTAGGTTTGTGGATATGGATTGGGCGAAGTGGGGGAGACGGGAGGCTTCTGGTCGTGTGTGTAAGATGACGACGGTGTGTAGCCTCTCTGAGGCGGGGGCTGAACAGCGGACGTAAGCGGGTTGAAGGTCGACTGCGGACGTGGATCAATGGGGGTACAGGGAGACTGCATGCGCTGTCTGTTACTGGATGGAACTTGCGGAATAGGCGGATCGCCTGGTGATGAGACGTAGAAGAAGGCTTCATGTTCAACCGGGGTTTGGGCATAGGAAAAGTGCCGGTTTTGCGCTTCGGCATGGGCGCTGACGTGCGGTTGCTGCGGCACAGCTTGTGGCGTGTGTTGATGGTATCGTTGATGGTATTGCTGGTGCTGTTGGTGCTGTTGGATTTGCTCATAGGCTGGAGCGTCCTCTGTAGGTGCCATCTGCCAGGAGAATCTCTGGTGTTGTCGCTCCGTCATCTGAGATGGGGGCTGCTGTCGGCTACCATTGTATCGGTGGTCCATGGCAGCTTGCACAGCAAAATGTCGACTTGTACACTTGTTCCGGAAGCTGGATTCTAACAAAGCTCGGCTTGTAGTTGACCAAGCCTTTCCAACGCAATCATTCGAGGATGTGAGATTGTATTTGGAGCATAGGGAATACAATCAGCTCAAGAACGGGGGCAGAAGGGCCTGATATCGGGTCCATTGCATCAAGCAGCGTCCCTGCCACGGATGGCGCCAGACGCCGTTCCGACTGGCTCTCGGTAGTGATCCATGGCGCAAGCTACGACTTTCTTGAGACGAGATTCGCGGAGTTCCCGCCAGAAGACGAGTCCGTTTTTAGTTGCGCAGTGAGGCGAAGTTTTAGCCAATTGGTGATGGAGTTGAGGTGTGACGGCACGGTGGAGACTCGGCGGGCGCTTAAACATGAGCTGCATGAGCCAATGAGAGGCATGTATTTGCCTCACCAGACACTAATGATGGAACCTTTTCCAAGCACTGTTTCGAGCTCATGAGGCGCAGCCTCTTGTGGCTTTCCTCCATTGAGTATTGCTCGCTATACGTGAGATACATGCCCAGAGAATTGGAGACATCACGTTGACATTTTCCTCACACACAGCAGTATTCTGAATTCGCACATTTTACAACATCTATAACATACAAAGAGATTTGAGGATATGACGTTTGGCGGAGGGATAGCTTCACGCATCCTTGTCCTGCTGGGCCTTGCCTCGCTCCTCCTTGTTCTCGGCGGGGGGCCGGTCGGTAGAGACGGTGCCCTTGAGCTTTGCCGTCTCGGCAACACCCTCGCCTTTCTTGCTCTTGTCGTCTTGTTTGGCGATTTGCGAGCTATGGTGCGTATCTGAGTTGGAGATGCCCTCCTGTTTGCCCGAGGTTTCGTTGGAGCTCTTGGGCTGACCACGTGGATCCGGCTGTAGCAGTCAGTATCAGGAAGCTGAAGCAGCTGGACGCGTGCGAACCTTGTCAGACTTGTTGGGAGAAGCTTCTCCAGACTCGTCTGCCTTCTTCTTGTCGGGCTTTCCACTGCCTGGCTTGCCTGACTCTTTGGGTTCGGCATCTTTCTGCTCGTCTTTGTCGGCCTTCCCTGGATTCTTGCCCGAACCATCCTCGTCTTCGTTCTTGTCGTGTGTCTTGTGCGCGTCAGCATGGCGATCGTCGTCATGGCCTGAGCCATGGCTTAGGTCCTGGTTCATGACAAAGAAGAGCCCGCCGGCAGTGCCTGCGGCAGCTGCGGCCATCCTAGAGACGTGTTGAGCAAAGGGATCGCCATAAGAGAGATCATGTGACATACCATGGCACTTCGCTAGCCTTGGCTTCTCCGTGGCTGTGGCCGCTGGCATATGCTCTGCGCTGGACAGCTCGCTGCCATGGCTGGAGCTCGGCAGCGCGGATGAAGCTCGCAGGACGGCGGGCAGCGCGAGCAAGCGACGATGCCCGGATTGCGGAAGAGCGGAGAAGCGACATTGCGGAAATTGGAGATGGCGAATTGAGTCGAGTGACCAGCAATTGATGGCAGAGTAGGCTGGATGGGTGCGCCTGAGGGCATGCAACCAAGGATCAGGTCACTGGCCATCATCAATTCGGCTTCGTCCGTTACGTCAGTCTGCGCCCAAGCTCCTGTGTCACGTGACCGTGGCATGCTCCACGGGCACCAAGACGTGCGAACCGTCGTCTGGCATCACGATGGACTGTGGTGAATGGCTTGGCTGAGCCGTCCTTGCGTAACCCAGACCAGCCCGACACCTTGCTCCTCTCAGGCCCTCCTCGCTCCACCGCCAGTCTCGCACACCCAAACCCCACCATTGGTACCCCGCCACCACAGCTAATTGGCGCGCCTGCCTGGACAGTTACCTAGCTAAGCACCCTAAGCTGCTATACAAACACTGCGCTGTCCTCCTCGACTGCACCTCCTCCCACCACACCCACGCCGCCGTCATGGCACCCTCCTTGTCTGTCCCTCCCAACCCGACCGCCCACAATGTCGCCCAGCTGCTTCCAAAACTGCACGACGATGACCCCGATTTCCGCTTCATGGCCCTGAGCGATCTCCACGACATCCTTCTCGTCGCTCACCCAGGCTTCCTTCAGCACGACGACGTCACCTGCGCCAAGGCCGTCGATGGCCTACTACACACCCTCGTCGACACCAACGGAGAGGTCCAGAACCAGGCTGTCAAGTGTCTGGGGCCCTTTGTCAACAAGATCCCCGACAAGATCCTCTGTCCCATGATCGAGAAGCTCTCCAACCTACAGACGGAAAAGACGGTCGACCAGTCGATACCCGCCCTCGCCCTCCGCGAGGTTGTCGTGTCTCTCCCACATCCTGTCAGCGGCCTCGCGCGAGGCAAGCCTGTTGTCGATGCCTACGGTGCTGTCAGCAAGGTGCTCATTCCACGCCTAGTCGGCTACCATACCGTTCAGCCATCACAAACCGGCTTACCCAGGGTGCCTAAGGGCATGCTGCAGGTCGACTTGGAGAAAAGCACCGATAGCAATGCCATTGATGTCTCCACCGAGGTCGCCCGCTGCTTTGGACCCATGCTGCAAGACACCGAGATAAATGCCCTACAGAAGATTATATTTGATATTATTGAGGATGAGCGGACGAGTTCCATGATGAAGAAGAAGTCGGTCACTGCACTCTCAACCTTGTGCCCCTATTTCTCCGACCAAATGCTGAGTGCCTTCCTGTCGCGCGTTATTGAGCTCATGCGCGAGCCTCATCTATCTCGAACTAAGAGAAAGCTATATATTACCATTCTCGGTTCTATGGCTCGGTATGTAGCGCTATTCGCCACTTTTCATCGCCACTAATGATGATAGGGCAATGCCTCGCAAATTTGGACCATATCTCAAGACACTAGCTCCTTTTGTTCTCAGCGCATTAAGCACCCAAGAGCAGGACGAAGGGATGGAACTCTCGGACGATGAGGGTGATCGAGACCCTGAGATTGACGAGGTGTTGGAAGCTGCTTTGATTGCCCTTGACGGTTTCCTTACCTCTTGCTCACAGGACATGCGCATGTATACTGATGAGACTATCGATGCTGCGCTACGTTACCTCAAATATGACCCGAATCTTGCCCAAGACGAGGATGAGGAGGAAAGCTCCGTGTCGGACGACGAGGATGACGATGTGCTTGAGGGAGACGACTTTGAGGAAGAGGCCGGCTATGACGACGACGAAGATGCGAGCTGGAAAGTACGTCGGTGCGCAACCAAAGTCCTCTACACTCTCGTCTCCACTCGAAGCAATGGTGATCTCTTAGAAGATGGTACCCTCTACAGCAAGGTAGCCCCGGCGCTTATTGCACGATTTAAAGAGCGAGAAGACAGCGTTCGATTGGAGGTCCTCGCGACTCTATCGAACTTAGTCAGGAAATCAGGCGATGGACGGGCTCCTGTCAAATTTGCAGATGAGCACCCTCAAAGCGGGACAATGGGTCCCCCACCTAGCCGTAAGCGACGTCGTGGTGGAAGTGACGCCAGCATGTTCGATCTTCATGCTAATTCCTCTCTTTCCATGGGTTTTGATTCACCAGCGAGATCATCCACCCCATCGGTGGGCCCCCAGGCAAGCTTATCAAAACTCAGCCCGGAGATTGTCAAGGGAGTGGCACAGTTGCTCAAGCAGCCATCTTGCCCGCCTAGCACAAAACAAGCGTTGGTAGTTTTGATCAAAGATATTGCTATTACACAGCGGGGTGGTCTTGAAGCCTACTTGCATCAACTCATCGAGCCCATTGTGGAGGCTGCCATAACCACTGGCGGGACTACCAGTAGCGCTTCCGCAATGGCTAATGCCCTTAGAGTTCAAGCACTTCAACTCATCGGTGCCATTGCTGATACGCACTCTTCCAAAGTTATCCAGCCATATCTGCCTTCAATCATCGACGCACTCCTGAAAGGTGTTCAAGACAAGTACAGTAAGCTATCAATCGAAGCTCTTGCAGCATCAGAGCAAGTAGTCAAGGCACTTACACCGCCACGCTCGGCTTCTTCGGGTTCGTACAACCAGCAACATCTTGAGCAGCTATATGAGGCGCTTGTCAAGCGAATCAGTGAAAAAGATGCAGACTTGGAAGTACGCAAGAGTGCTCTCCATGTCCTAGGTCTATTTCTTGGCAGGAGCTCTGGAACTGAAGGCTTGCTTTCGCCTCAAAAGCGAACCGAGGGGCTTGGACTTTTGTCGCAACGCTTGATGAATGAGGTTACGCGACTTGCGTCTGTTCGTGCTATTGACTCTATTGCGGCTCATACGAAAATGGGCAATGAATTATCACCAAAGTGGGTGCGGACGGTTGCATTAGAGCTGGGGGCGCAGTTACGCAAAGCTAGTCGTGCATTGCGAGGCTCAAGCCTAAGCGCTTTGCGAACATTGTCGCTAAACCCGCACTCTCGAAGTCATCTCGATGAGCAAACCAAAGCACAGATCGTCGACCAGCTATTACCATTGCTAAACTCCATCGACCTTCATCTCCTTGGCCCGGCCTTAATCATTCTAGCCACATTTGTGAAGGATAATGCGCAAGACATCATGACACCACAACTAAACACCGCACTCTGTCAGGTAGTGCAGGGCTCGATTAGTGGCACATCGTTAGATGCCTTGCTCAAGCTGGTGCGCACAATTGGTGAGCAACGCGCCGGTCAAGCTTTGATGAAGTCACTGCTCCAGGACGTTGGTGTTGCTGGCCACCCAGAAGTAGTGGGCAAGGTAGTAGGAAACCTTCTAGTCTATGGCGGCAATAGTGTGGGCGTGAAACTCGAGCAGTTTGTTCAGGAACTTGAGACAGCACCAGACGACAAGCGCAAGTGCCTCGCCCTCGTGGTTCTTGGTGAATCAGGGCTTCGGCTTGGGACACAATCGTCGATCGACCCGAAGTTATTTATCAAGTTCTTCTCTGCTCGCTCAGAACAGGTACCACTTGCTGCCGCAGTTGCTCTCGGTCGAGCAGGTGCAGGCAGTGTCAGCAAATATCTTCCGGTCATTCTCTCGACCATGGGCCAAGCCTCTACTTCACAATATTTGCTGCTTCATTCGATCAAAGAGATTTTACAGCAAGAAGATACCGAATCAGAAATTATACCTTACGCATCAACACTATGGCAGAATCTTGTTGCAGCCTCCCAACTCGAAGACAACAAGGCGATCGGTGCAGAATGCATTGGTCGACTGACAATCATTGATCCAAAGACATACCTTCCTCAACTACAGGTAAACACTCTCTCTCTTTCTCAAAAAATAATAGGGGGCTGACTTAGACAGGATTTCTTAAACGACCGTAAAGGAAGCGTACGTGGCATGGTCATCTCGGCACTGCGCTATACATTCTCAGATACAGACGAAGCCTACGACGAGTTTCTGCGCCCAATTGTTGTGCCCATGTTAGTTCAGATGCTCAACGAGCCTGATCTAGAGAATCGTAGACTGGCTCTCATGACTTTCAATTCAGCCATGCATAACAAGCCGGATATAATCCTCCCCGCCCTGGACCAACTGTTACCATTGGCTATGAAGGAGACTGTGATCAAGCCCGAGCTCATCCGTGAAGTTCAAATGGGCCCCTTCAAACACAAAGTCGACGACGGTCTTGAGATCCGCAAGAGCGCATATGAGACACTGTACGCGCTCCTCGAAACTGCATTCTCTCGTCTCTCTCCTGTCGAGGTTTCAGAGTTTTTTGATCGCATAGTTGCTGGTGTCACTGACGAGCACGACATCCGCATTCTATGTAACCTCATGCTCACCAAACTAATGACTATTGCACCCGATCTAGTGCATTCACGCCTCGAGTCCATCGCAGAAAACTTCCGCACTGTCTTGATGGTGAAAGCAAAAGATAATTCGGTCAAGCAAGAAATTGAGAAGATCCAGGAAGGCGCCAAAGGGGTACTGAAGGTCAGCGTGCTGCTCAATAAACAGATGGGCACAGAGGTTGCCGTGGGCACAACTCATGATGATCCCCAGCTCCGCGCCTGGAGTCAGTATTGGGATTGGGTATCAAAGGATCATTCCAACGCTCTAAAAATGGCTGGGGAGGATGTGAAGGACCGTGATCGTTGATCGTGGTTGGTCGTGTGGTCTCAGTAATATCATCCAGGAGTAGTGCAGGTGAACCGAAGAAAATTAGTAGCATTTCCGCAGGCAGCATAATCAGTGAAGTATAGCTTGCATTTAATGGGCTACTCGATCTGGATTACAGATCGAATCTTGAACTGAATTTATAGCATCAGGCTCTAGTTGTGCTGAATAGGTTTCTAGTATGTTTGATTCTAGTGCAGTATATGCGCCTCCCCACGTTTTTTCCAGTCTTTTCTTTCAATCCTCACCACGAAAATTCGATATTCATGGCTTTATATGATGTACTTGATTATCATGGGGAGAATAAGGACAGGGAACAGATAGGAAGACGGAGCCGAGACCCCACCAACTCTACGGAATTGGTTAGGCATATCGTTCAGCTGACAACCTCATCATTTCGATGCAATTGGTATGTCCCTTGCCTCAATGATATTGCTACCATTCTATGTGAAAGTCACATAATGACGCTACAGGTGAGCAAGTTTAAGCACCAGTCCGTGGAGGATCTCTGGTAGCTGATGATCATAGTCGAGATCGTCTCTAGAGTGGATACCATCTTATAAAGACAATCCGACCAAAACCGGGTTTCTGGATCTCCCTCGCGAACTAAGAGACTACATTTATGGTTTTGCATTTCGTGTACAAGGCGCTATCTTCATATACTCGCCGAACCCATACAGCGTGCAACCCACTGCCAAAGCTATGATAGTCCGCCATGGAAACGAAGGCCCCGTAGAACCACAACACCTCGGAAACGCTATCCCACTTTCCATGATGCGAGCCTGTCGACAGCTTCACGCAGAATGCTGCCCCGTGCTCTATAGTGGCAACGTTTTCCGCATCTGGTTCGTAAATGACACAGATCTAGCCCCACACTATCGCCAGCTCGTCAAACACATGATATTCACGACCGAAGCCGACAACCGGATTTTCAAGCCCGACCTCGATGAAGTGAGCTATGGATGGACGCGTCGCTTCTGGCCCAGCATCGTGGACAACGGCATGAAGTTGTTGCACCGGTTTCCGTCCCTGGAAACACTAACCGTCCCGCTCACTCCACCTCGCTACGGTGTGGCATGGAGACCGGCATTCTTCGCTGTGAAGTTCAAGACGAGGGAGCAGCGCGTTGCACTGGCTGCAAGGTGGCTGCAGCCTAGATGTCCCTGGAAGAACGAGCAGTTGCGCGCGTGCTTGTCGTTGAGACTAACCCCCTCGCAGGTCTTTTCGAAAGAGGATCTTACAGGGTCAAAATGGGATTCTATTGATGCCGAAGAGGCGGGCTGGGACTCTTCGGAGTTTGAAGATGCGTTCCAGTTGATGAAAAGTTTGACTTGATTTATAGATTTGGGGGCTAGGTGTGCTACATTACTATTTACTCGTGTGCTGGAACTTTTCTATACATGACTACATCCTGTCAAGCGTAATTGGGCGCAAAGGATACGGTTTCAGGTAGTTGTTTCAGATTATTATTCGGACTCTTTTCACTCCAAACTGGGGTATGTTTTCGGGGCTGGAAAGACTGCTGTAGCATTGGATCATATTTGGCATTTTATAGAAGCGACAAAAGTCATTACTTATATCAGGACCACTAAGTATATCAGGGTTATATTGCCGGTAAAATGCTAATGTATTTTTTATCATCCGTTGTATTTACGGGTCTATGATGGTAGTGAGTAGCGGCGTACATTTCCCTCGTTGATACAAATAATAATTACAAACTTGTTAATATTTTAGGACATTAGACTTAGTTGCTTGGATATGGAGTGTCTTGACGGATAGTTTTGCATAGCGAGCTTACTGACTTGCACTCTGATTCTCCACTAAACACTATTAATGTTTGTGATATTCCTGCTTACATATTTCGTAACAAGCCGAGGGCTTTGTCGACTCGGTCACCTAGCATCGGAAATGCTAACAGATTTGGTTTGTTTACTCAATACTTGCGGCTTCTCAATTTATGCAAAGCACTGTCATGATTGCAGGATTTTTCGTGTATTTGAAATAGAGAATACTTCAGGCCACTGGATAAAATACCGTAAACGGCTTCATTAAATTCAATTATGGTTTGCGGGTGAACAGCATGCTATGACAATTCTGTTGACTGCTTGAGAAATCCCGACGCCACAATGGGTAATGTTGTATTAGAGTGATACTTTGAAAGGCAACATCTTTGTCGTAAGCTGCCTGTGGATAAACTGTCAGAGATAGGATATGCCGACAGCAAAAGGCTCGCGTTCAATCAAGGCTTTTGGACGATCGTTTTTTAGCATTCAACGGCACGCAACCCACAAATGGAAGTTTGAAATGTTTGGTGGCGCCATGCTCCATTCAGACTAGTGTATCCCACCACACTCGCAAAATTACGCACTGCAGGCAACCTCGAACTTTACGCTTCTCACCAAACAACGCAGGATAACCACTTCTTTGCGCTCTCACATCCCCACACAATGGCTCCAGCAACTGTATGTACATCGCTTTGCTGTCCGCTGGGATGAGCAATGCGCTCCTTCAGGCATAGAACAGTAGGCTAAGGTACTTTGACATGTAGAAGAAATCCGCCGCCGGCGCAAAGAAGGGACAGAAGGTCACCAAGAAGGTATGAGTTGTGCTTCTCCAGAAACTCCTAACTGGAATTCAAATGCGACAAGAATTTGGGCTAACTCAATACCGAAACAGTTCATCATCAACTGCTCGCAGCCCGTCAACGACAAGATCTTCGATATCCAGGCCTTCGAGAAGTTCCTCCATGACCGCATCAAGGTCGACGGCCGCACCGGCAACCTTGGCGACACCATCTCGATCTCCCAGCAGGGCGACGGAAAGATTGAGGTCATCGCGCATCAAGAGTTCTCCGGTCGCTACTTGAAGTACCTGTACGTCAATACCAGTTGCCTTGCGCTTCGCGCATAAATAGAAAGCGACCTTTTGCTCTAAGACATATTACTGACTGTGCGATAGCACCAAGAAGTTTCTCAAGAAGCAGCAACTCCGTGACTGGCTCCGCGTCGTCTCCACCTCCAAGGGCGTATACGAGCTCCGCTTCTTCAACGTTGTCAACGATGAGGCGGATGAGGATGATGAGTAAACGAAAAGCTATGATTATGGCACGGTCAATATCGAGTTCAACGCCTGTCATGGGATAGGCGGTACTCCATATGGGAAATAGCATGATCTAAATGAAATGATGCATTTTTCAAGTTGTTTGTGTTTCGTCGAGTACGCATGGTTTGAATTGGCAGAGTCCCGAAATTGTATGCACACGTTTTGTGATAGGGGTGGATAGAGTTGTGAATATCCCCGGATTTAGCTACAATTTAGGTCCTCTACTGCGGCAATTCGGGTTCTGCTGGAGTCCGGCCGTGAAGTTGCAGTATAGTCATACAAGCGTTGACGTGGCTTTAAACTTGTCAGTTGCTTTCGCGAGACTAGTAATCATTGAATAAGCCAATATTTGTTTGGTACTCTGGTCTACAGCTCTTACTTGAGAGGCGCCAAGCTACCTACTTACGTGTCTGTGTAAACCTGACTTGGCTGATGATTGGAACATCCAGTGTAATTACGCAGGATGGAGCACCAAGAAGGCAGATGTAAGACATACGAAAACGGTTGTGCCGACAGTGCAGTACCCATCTAGGCAAAATACTTCAGCTCGATGATTGGGAGGATGCGAACGTGAATCTCGGCGTGGGGTCAATTATATCACCTGTCGCCATTAAGTGATCCTACATAGTTCGAGACCAAGTCGCTACCAATTGCACTCCAACACAACGAAGATGTCGAATTCCGCTGCCGAGCGATCCTAACTCGGTATGTGAAATCGGAGTCGGGCTCGGAATGGGGAGTCAAAAGCACCAGCTATTCCGAGTGCCGAACTTATTGCCGCAAGGGCAACCAACGACTCAAGACACGGATCGGGTTCAGCTTCGCAAACACTAATTAGATATCACATTCGTGATCGGACTTTCGGTTTGAGCGAATTCACGAGCGCGCGTTTAATAGTCGTGTCGGGCCGTTAGGGCCAACCCGAAGCACCCACCGACCCTGCGTAAGTAGTCGGTAATTTGGTCCATCAAGCTTCGAGAATGCAAGTCAGGTTGGATTGGCGCGGTGGTGTGGTCAAAGGACGATGGTATGGCGGCATAGCACGCTACCTTTTACCGTAACGGATGCCGTGATCTCGGCGATTGGATGGCGACATTTGGGGGTAGAGTTTCGAGTTGATGACTCTGAAGCAACGCGTGGCACGCTTGTTAGCAAACTTGACTGTTGGCTGTCTGGAGGACTGGATCATGAGGCTGATGACGATTTGTTAGGTCAGACCCAGTTTGCACAAAGGCATGCACGGTTTGTCGATTTATTTCCTGATTGGGAAGAGTGTGATTTGCGAGGGGAGTTTGAAGACTAGGCGGAACATCGTCAAATATATGTCGTGGTGTTTTGAATCTTGTCGCAGTTTCGAGGAAGGCGGTCGGGGTCAGATGCCACGCGTGGCAATGCGACAGCAAAGTGGCTCGAGCACGAAGCATAACAATGAAAGTGGGCGTGGGCGGCGGTTTACGATCGAGTAATAGGTACATGGTACAAAGGAAAGGCCAGTCTGGTTCCTCAACATGTGGGCCATGAGGTGCTTGCTAGGGATAGAAAAGCGGGCCGGGGACTAAAATGTGCAAAGACATTGCAAAGAATTCTAGGAGCATGTGGGCCAGTCATGGTCTTTGGTCGAGAGGCGTGTAAAATTTTCTGCATTACCTAACGACGGTGGCTTGGCATATAAATCGCAATGTTGGAAGGGCTGACAGATGACGGCGCTGCATAATTCTGGCCCTGCGTGCCTACTGTAGCAGGCTGCAGGCCACTGAGGCAGCTGAAGGCAAAGGGCGAGGCGGTCACAAGAGGGCAATGGGTGCTTCAGCGGCGCATACTTCCACGGAGATGTCCAATTGCTCATCTCCAGAATGGCCCCATTGAGACAGTCACCACGACCAGGCTGCGGGGAACTCTGGACCAAGAAAACAC
Organism: Ophiosphaerella herpotricha; assembly: GCA_028458525.1. Taxonomy (NCBI): domain Eukaryota; kingdom Fungi; phylum Ascomycota; class Dothideomycetes; order Pleosporales; family Phaeosphaeriaceae; genus Ophiosphaerella; species Ophiosphaerella herpotricha. The sequence continues at coordinate 78,537 of JALNQK010000085.1, forward strand.
GAGCGAATGGAGTTGGCCGGCGGGTAAGTGTGCTGGGCCCCAGAGCTTTTTCATTCCGGTGGAGAATGGATGTCGTTAGCAGGATGCGATCTAGGATGGAATCACGGGAGGTGGCCGTCGGCGAGGCGCATATGCTGCCCGGCTGGCTTCCAGGCACACCAGCCACGGCACGGCGCATGAAACCAGAGCGGAACGAAGTCGCCGGCGGGGTGAAGAGTCGGTCGGGGAACAGCAGCAACAACTGAGTTTGCTTGGGATGGGCATTGCATTGTCCGGGAGCGCGAGCTGGCAGCGCAGCAGACCGACTAGTCGCAGATGGCTCGACGTCGCTTGTGGTAGATCACGAGAGATGTGGCAGGCCGTGCGCGTCTCCCTCCTGACCCAAAAGCACAGCTGATGCAGGGATGGGCTTGCTGCGAGCAGCCTAGCGCGCTGTGAGAAAAGCTTGGGTTTGAGGTCCGATGGCATCATGTCCAAAAGCCGCGCGAGGCATCCAGTCATCGAGTTTCTCTCATGTAAAAACCTGGGAAACAGCCCTTTAAATAAAGCGCTGGGCCTCCCCAATGCTGCCTCTGCTCCTATTTCAACTCCAGAATATGTTCCTGCCACAACATCTCACTCACCACTTGAATTCCCACAAGATCCATTCGTGAACGCCGCCGCATCCAATCTGCTCTGCCTCCTCGGAGATACCCTTTGCTGCACCGCCAGTGGGCCTTCTCTTATCTTATCTCGCAGATACAGTCTCGCCCACCACACCCACTCACATCACAGCACTATCGCCTTACCCCAGGTTTTCTCTGTTATGCCTGGCCGTTTGCTCTCGACGCTCGCCAGGGTGGCGCCATCGCCTTTGCCCAAGCTGGACAGACCTGCAAAGACCCACACTGCACCCCTCTTTCCCCCAGTTTACTCCTACGAGGCTCCCGCGGTCAAAGGGACCACCAAATCACAAGAGTCGCTCGTCATGGATATCTTCAAGCGTCACGAGAAGCATCATGCCGAGAAGAAAGTAGAGGCACAGCAGGCTGCGTCACTGAACATGAGCGTTGAATCCCCTCCAATCGTCTTCTACAACAATGCCCAGTCCTCTACCGGTGCTATTCTTTCGGGCCAGCTCATCATGAACATCCACGAGCCCTACGTCACAATCAACAAGTTTGAGATGCGCCTCCTCGCCATCGTCACTACCAAAAAGCCTGTCGCCCCGCACTGCGCAGACTGCACCTCTCAGACCGCCGAGATCCACAAGTGGGAATTTTTAACCCACCCTGCATCTTTCCGCCACGGTGCCCCTAGCTTCCCTTTTAGCCACTTGCTGCCAGGTCACCTGCCCGCCACTACGCATGGCGCCCTCGCCACACTCGACTACTATCTCTCGGCCGTCGCTACCACAGCCAATGGCGACAAGATCACCTACAGGCGCAACATTGACGTCAAACGCGCCATCTTCCCCGGAAACGAGAAGCACTCGATCCGCATTTTCCCTCCCACCAATCTCACAGCTTCGGTTAAGCTGCCTCCCGTGATCCACCCCATTGGTGACTTCCCGATTGAGATGCGCCTATCTGGTATTGTCCAAAACAAGACCGATTCGCAAACCCGCTGGCGGCTCAGGAAGCTCAATTGGCGCATTGAAGAGACCCAGAAGTTCATTTCGCCCGCTTGCGTCAAGCACATGCAAAAGGTCGGCGGCGAGGGCAAGGGTGTCCTTCACGAGGACATCCGCGCCATTGCCAACGAAGAAGTTAAAACGGGCTGGAAAACCGATTTCGAACGCGGCGAGATCGACGTCGAATTCAACGCTGCATGCAACATTAGTCTCAAGCCGCTCTGCGACATGGACAGCCAGAATGGCATGAGCGTCAAGCACAACCTCATCATCGAAATGGTCGTCGCTGAGGAATGGGCTCCCCTCAAAAAACTTAGCCAAGCCACACCAACCGGTGCAGCGCGCGTCCTCCGCACCCAATTCCATCTTACCCTCACCGAGCGCACCGGTATGGGCATCGCATGGGACGAAGAGCAGCCCCCAATCTACGAAGACGTACCTGCCAGCCCGCCTACCTATGTCGACGAGTGCGATGACCCCTTTTCAGCTTCGTCTTCCCGCTCCGCAAGTTTCAGCCTCTGAGCGCATTGCCTCTACCACTATATATACCCCATTAACGGCGAGACTAAGTGTCTTCTTAACGAATTTTCTTCACGTTTGCGACGTCTTCAACATACGCGGGTTTGAAAATAAACAAAATTCTGCGGCTATCTGGTTTCACTGAGGAGGATATACCCCATTAAATGAAATTCGTATTTGGTGTTTGTCTCTTCTACTTCATCAGCACTGTTATTCTCCGCTCGCATCGGCGCTTTGGTTTGGATGTTGGCTTGTTCGGGTTGAGCCCAGCGTGAGCCCCTCGAGCATGGCATGGTATGCCAACTGGCGTTTTATCGTAAAGGAAAGGCATATTTGACATAGTGGGTGGTATAAACCAGAAAATTTAATTATATACATAATATTAATGATAAGAAAACCAAACAATTCTTCAATTCTACAATCCATATTTCTATTACGTGTTGATTAAAAATGAGCTAGACCCAACAAGTAAGTGCACAATACATGGCGCCCCCAAACTTCCACGTCCCAAAGCATGCTACCAACCGCCCTCATTTCCGAAATCGCTCTTCCACCTCGTGTGCACACCGCCCCAACCATGCAACCACGCCGCCAAATCCCACGATCCTTGGTATATACCGCCAAGCCGGGCGCCAGAAAACCCTGCACCACGTCCAGTCGCACCCTTGCTTCGATGCCGCGATCTTGAACGCAGGACCCATGGCCAAAACGTCCTGATGACTCATCAAACCCACGCGAAAGAAGTGGGGACGTGTGCCTTGAGCGGCATGTGCGTCGACGCCTAGCGAGTAGTCTAGTGTACGGTTGCGGGCGGAGGGAGGACCATTTGACGGAGGAGCGCGAAGGCATAAGAATGAGAGAGGTGGGTTGAGTTGCGATGGGGCGTGGATGGATTTGCCTAAATGGGTGCGGCTCTGCGGGAGGGAGGGAGGTGTGTGGGGCGTGGGCGAATCGGGTTGCCGGAAGCGAGGGGTGATGCGAGGTGGTGAGATGCGGCTATGGGGCCGTTTGAGGTACGGTAGGTTATCTTCGGGTTCCTGGATGAGGTACAGCGTCGCCTTGGAGGGTCCGGTGTTGAGCCATTACGACGATTGGGCGCGGTTGCTTGGGGTCTGAGGTGGCATAATTCGATAGATATAGGTATGTGGATGTTGCAACCGATAGGCAAAAGTGAAAAAGTGATCAGGACGAGATTCGGTGCCCCGTTGGTCATGTCCTTGGTGGAAAACTGAATTCAGGATTCCTCTTCATTCCCTTTGTTGCTATGATTTGATCGGGTCGGAATAATGATGCTTCACTGAATGCCAATACGCTTCTTATCATAGCCGCAGATGAGCTGAGACTCTTGCCGTGTTTGTCGTTTTATCTTTTATAATATTCAAATCTTTCGCCTACCATATGCCCAATATGCTTGTAGTGGCAATTTCCAGTTCACTGTCCGCAAATTTGGGGCGAAAACGTCAAAATTCGCCTTCTGCAGGCGGTCTAGCCACGATTGCGCCGCTATACTTGGCATGAATACGCCGAATGCTTGTTCCACCTCAGCTAATTGTGTCTCCTGGCTTGCATTCAGCTGCTGTAGGCTGTACTGGTGCTCCTCGTCGTTCTGATGCTCAAAATCGTGACCGAGCGTGCCTTCAGAGCGCAACTTCGACAACATTTCACGCGCTGTAATCAAGTGGTCATTTGCCCGCGTGGCAACCGTGAAAACGGCGTCACTTAGTCCTGGAGCTGCAGCACCTTGCCGAAATACATCCTCTTCTTTAACGTTCGCTTCGGCCATGACATCTAAAGGTAGAAGCACAGCGCCCTGAGTGGGGCCCGATTGTCCAGTCATAGAATTACTCGTTCCTAAAGGCTGTTGGGGCGGGAAGGCGATGAGTGGCACACCTCGCAAGACAGCAACAATGCCCATTGCTTTGCCTATATGCGATGCAATATGATCGGTGGTAAGTGACGTCTGCGGGAGGGCAGATAATGTCAGGTACAGCATGGTCGAATATGTATTTTCCGCATATGTCTCTAAGGCGCTCAAGGTAGGGTATGGGGGATTGCTCAGATGCTGCTCCCTTGTATTGATGATTCGAAGGAACCAGTTCTTGCTCAAGCGGGCCTTTCCTCCAGAGCGCTCATGCAAATCCTCGGCCGCCCTCGCAAGCAGGATAGCTACGGGCTCTTTTGGCGGAGAGCCAGCTAGCGCTCGTGTCACTGTGTCGCGCCAGAATTGCATACGCATCATGCCGATAGTGGGCGTACTTGTAGTGTCGGCGATGCGAGCAACATCGACATTGAAGGCACGGGTAGCGAGGTATGCATCGCGGGAAGGCTGGGGAATAAAAGTCTGGAGAACATGAGAGGGGGCATCATATGTTCTGTATGTATATTTTAGCATTGTGCAGGATATGTGGGAAGCGGCAGCAGCACCTCACAAGATTGGCACAATAGGCTCTTGCCCGACCAACCTCTGCATCGGAAGGCCGCGCTGCATCTTGGAGGCATTTTGCGGCATGGAGCTGCCTCCGCTGCGGTTTCAGAGAAGCATTGAGCCGACAGCAAGCTGTGGGGGCGGGGGAAGGTCGCATGAGGAGGCGATAGTGGAAGAGACAGCTTGGTCATGGGGCTGAAGATGGCTGGCACCGGGTCGGAAGGCGTTGGTCGGTGCATGGCATGGCATCGCGCTACCACGTCGATCTCGTGAAAGCGCGTTCCGGCGACGAGACGCGAAGACCGAAGACGCGTCCGGTCTGGATTTTACCCAGCGCATCCCCCGCCGCGTATCGCCTCACAGCACATCTGGTACCATGCAGTCTCCCCACCCAGACGAGAGACCGTCCAAGAAACGACGCTTCTTCGCCCAAGACTCGTCGCCAGTCCAGCCATCCTCGCCGCGACCGGCCTCTCGCCAGCAAACCCCGCCACTCCCAACAGGCAATCAGCCAAGTGATGACTTCGATGTTGCCATGCTGCAGGCAGTTGTCGGCGACCTCTCTCTATCTACCCTACAGAAGCTGAAGGACGTGAGTGGCTCCAACGTGGAGAGGGCCATCAATTTGTATCTGGATGGTTCTTGGAACAATGCTCCTACGCCAGCAGCCTCCATCTTCCAACCTCGCCCACAAATCCAACCCACAATCGCGAACACTTTCGGACGCACCGAGTCCGAAATATCAAATATATGCACCCAAGATCCCAAGACCCCGACTCCCACAATATTGCGCGAGACACCGGCCAGGCGATATATCGGATCTTTCGGCGTGGTGGGGTGGGCGACCAAGAGTGGAATCGGCATGCTCAGGCATAATGAGAAGATTGGCATTGAGCGGGTGAAGAAGCAGCCCAAGCTGAACAAGGCGAAGAAGGTCATCAACCTTAAAAATCAAGACGTTCTCGTCCGATTTACAAACGAGAAGGGTGAAGAGGTTGGCCGACTCGAGAATGACTCTGCCGCCTGGATAGCTCCACTCATTGACCAAAAGGTATGCTCTTTCGAAGGCACTGTCGTATACACGCCGGAGAGGATACGGACCGGCGAGACTATCTACCTGCAACTACGTGGATACCTCCTACGCACTGCCTTTGACAAGCGGAAGTTTGTCAACCCCGCCGACAATCGTGAAGTTAGCATCTTCGAAGAGAAGGAATCATCCGATGAGCGCGACCTGCGCATGCGCCAGGTTGGCATGGTCAAACTTTTCGAGCAGGTCAATTTACTTCCAACCCAGCGAAACGAAACTACAGAGCAACACAAAAGACAAGGCTTGTTGCAGGCAGCAGAGAGTTCGGAGAAGGAGAAGAAACCTAAGGCTGAAAATGGGACCCCAGTAGAACCAAGGTCATCGCCGCCAGGTGAAGAGGCCGAAGAGGGCCAGGAGCTCGAACAAGACCAGCTTGACTCGTTATATAAGAAGGCACAGTCTTTTGACTTTAGCACACCAACGCTAGATCCCGCGCATACATTTCAAATGGACCTCCGGAAGTATCAAAAGCAAGCGCTGTTTTGGATGGCTGGTAAAGAAAAGGACGAGTCGCTCAAAGACAGGGAAACGTCGATGCACCCACTGTGGGAAGAATATCAATGGCCAACGCAGGATGCCGATAATGACCCCTTGCCAGTAATCGACGATCGGGCAATGTTTTACGTGAATCCATACTCTGGGGAACTTTCCCTCGATTTTCCTAAACAAGAGCAGAATTGTCTTGGTGGCATATTGGCTGACGAGATGGGACTCGGCAAGACGATCGAGATGCTTAGCTTAATCCACACTCACCGAACAGAGATTCCCCACGGAGACGACTCGACGACCATGAAGGCCCTACCACGCCTGCAAAGCAACAGCTCCTCCGTGGAGTCCGCACCCTATACTACTCTTGTGGTAGCACCTATGTCACTACTTGCCCAATGGCAGAGCGAAGCGGAGAAGGCTTCAAAAGAAGGCACGCTGAAAGTTATGGTGTACTACGGGTCGGAGAAGGCCGTTAATCTCCAAAAGCTTTGCTGCGCTTCTAATGCGGCTAATGCACCAAACGTCATTATCACCAGCTATGGTACAGTTCTCTCCGAATTCAATCAAGTTACAGCTCAGGGAGGCAACCGCGGCTCGCATGGCGGAATATTCTCATTGGACTATTTCCGCATAATTCTTGATGAAGCACATTACATCAAGAACAGACAGTCAAAGACAGCCAAGGCCTGTTATGAGCTTTACGCAAAGCATCGCTGGGTGCTCACAGGTACTCCAATCGTCAACCGCCTCGAAGACCTCTTCAGCTTAGTGAGGTTCCTCAAGGTGGAACCTTGGAGTAACTTTTCATTCTGGAAAACCTTCATCACAATGCCCTTCGAGTCCGGTGATTTCATCCGCGCTCTAGATGTCGTGCAAACAGTCCTAGAGCCACTCGTACTTCGTCGAACGAAGGATATGAAGACGCCGGATGGGGAAGCGCTTGTGCCGTTGCCATTGCGTACGATAGACGTTGAGCGTATTACCTTATCACAGGACGAACGCGACGTGTATGACCACATCTACACACGAGCAAAGAGTGTCTTCACGGCCAACGCCGAGGCTGGGACCCTGCTCAAATCATACACTACCATATTCGCGCAGATCTTGCGTCTTCGACAATCATGCTGTCATCCCATACTCACCCGGAAAGCTAACATTGTTGCGGATGAAGAGGATGCATCCTTGGCATCAGATCTCGCTAATGGACTCGCAGATGATATGGATCTTGGAAGTCTCATCGAGCGCTTTACAGCTGAGGATCAGGACGTCAATAACTTCGGGGCTCACGTGCTAAAGCAAATACAAGATGAGGCCGAGGCCGAATGTCCAATCTGCTCGGAAGAGCCCATGATAGATCAAGCAGTCACGGGCTGCTGGCATTCAGCTTGCAAAGAGTGTCTGCTGAATTATATCAACCATCAACGTGAGAAAGGCTATGAGCCGCGTTGCTTCAATTGCCGCGAATCTATTAATACGCGCGACATCTTTGAGGTCGTACGGCATGATCATCTGGAACCTGAAAACCATGCTTTCAAGATCGAAGACGCTGCGCCATCGGCTGCTCAGATACCATGCATCAGCCTACGCCGCATTGGTTTAACCGGCTCAGCAAAGACTCAAGCCCTCCTAGTCCATCTCAAAAAGATTCGCAGCGAGGACAAGTCCGCCAAGTCGGTTGTATTCTCACAATTCACTTCGTTCCTCAACCTCATCGAACCCGCACTGACACGCGATCACATACCCTTCTTGCGCTTCGACGGCACCCTCTCTCAAAAAGCGCGGGCAACCATTCTCACAGAATTCGCCACTAGCCCGAAGCCATACGTCCTATTACTGAGTCTTCGGGCTGGCGGCGTGGGCTTAAACTTGACATGTGCCCGTAACGTCTTCATGATGGATCCATGGTGGAGTTTCGCAGTAGAGGCACAGGCTATCGATCGCGTGCACCGCATGGGGCAGGAAAATGAAGTCAAGGTCGTTAGGTTTGTGGTTGAGGGCAGCATTGAGGAGAAGATGCTGCGGATCCAGGAGAGAAAGAAATTCATGTAAGTCATCACACGTTAAATTTGTGTATTTCATGCTAATTATGGATAGTGCTTCGTCGCTCGGTATGATGTCCGATGAAGAGAAACGTATACAGCGCATTGAAGATATCAAGGAGCTTTTGAGCTAGAGTTGACGTTGGATAACATACGGGATGGTATTATTATATATATAACGAGCTATCTTTGTAGGCAGCTTGGGTATTTTCTGTTCCTGAAGTCATGAAGCTCGGACGAGGCACGTCATGAGATGTTTCCGCTCACAAACTCTGGTGACTACCTGTCAGTTTATCTAGTTGTACCTATTGTAAAATCTTAAGTTACCTAAATCCCAGTTTTTCAGTTGGCCGAGAGAATGCTCACCCTGTGTGATATGCACGTTTTAGAATTAGCCGGATAAGCATTCTAGAAACAGGGGCTGCGCTTCGAACGCAAATCAACCGTTCTTCCGATAGCCTCACAAGCCCTCTTTCATCTCCAAATCACCTTTTCCAGCCATCACTACATGCGAAACAAACATATAGCCAAGCAACCAGCATGTTTCAGGCAAGGTTCCCCAAATTCCGACTCTCATGAAACGTGGCTTCCAACCACAAACGAGGTTTTTTTCGATATGAAATGCTTGTGGCTTCTTCTTTTCTTTAATTCTTCATCTGACAACATTCTCTTCCGCTATCAGGCCATTTTCTAGATGATGCGAACATCGCATGTGCGGCGCTGGCTGTCACCCGTTGATGTTCTACTATCAACTTTACTCTTTTCATTATCCACAACAGCAGAAGTATTCCCAACAGCAGTCAGTCTTGTCGTACAAGATGGTCTCATCAAGGCAGCCGCGACGACATGTCCAGTCGCTCAGGATGGATATACCTACAACACGTTTCCATGGACGCACAACCCTACGTGCGTCAATGTAGTCTTGGCCACGGAGGATAGCGAAGGGCTTGGCGCACACCAAACTTTCTGCGCATATACCAATGTAAACTATAACAATGGGCGAGGAATTAGCTTTGTTGTCAGCCCCGAGACCGCTGCAAGCGTTACTTTTGAAGCCTTTGGAATGGCGGTTGGCGGATTAGAGGGTCAAGTAGGAGAAGAGATGGGCATGTGGCAAGTCAAAGACACAAAGGACAGAGGCAAGGGCTTGTTCGCGAAAAATGACATTGGGGCAATCTTTGCGGGCGAGAGCTTGATTGTCAAGACTCCAGTGTTATTTGTTTCGAAGCAGTTACTCGATACCCCATCAACGGCGCGGAGGGAGCTTGTGCTAAGTACTGCAATCGAGCAGCTGCCTAAGAAAACGAGAAAGATGGTAAAGAGTTTGTCGAAGAAGTGGGAGGTTTCAGAAGCGCTCGACATCACGAAGACAAACGGACTGGAAGTTAGTTGGCCATGGGTTGACGATATGCCACAACTCCTCGCCATTACACCTGAAGTAGCTGTGAGTATTATTATAGGGTCATGAGATGAACGCAAAGCATCAGGCACTAACACAACTAGCGTATCAACCATGCTTGTAGGCCAAACGCACTATGGCGTTTCAATGACTACACACTAGCATTTGATGTCTTTGCCCTCAAGGATCTCAGACCAGGCGACGAAATCACTCTTAGTTGTAAGTTCTACCACCCCAAAATTTGTGTGCATATTCTCATCAGCTTCTTAGATGGCTACGAAAAACGTTCATACGGACGCCGAGCAAACTCTATTCTTGCGAACCACAACTTCAAATGTCTTTGTTCACTGTGTACCTCTTCCGAAGCCGAAATCGAAGCCTCCAACGACCGTCTATCAGAAATTAAAGCCCTAAAATCTGTACTCCCGACGGATCCTGCGGATTCTCCTAAGCTCCTTGGACTTCTACCCAATATCATCAAACTTTACGATGAAGAGGACTTGCATACCGAGACGCCCATGTACGAGGAAATTCTCGCGTACACATGGTCTAGTTTTGGTATCCCAGATCGCGCAAAGTATTGGGCAGGACGTGCGCGCAAACATTGGCTTGTCTTGGCCGGCAAAGAGAGTTGGGAAGCACGAAGGTGTGGGGATCTGGAGGATGATGTTAAAGGTCATGTAACATGGATGACGTGGGAAGGAGATCCATGGGAGGGAGTGGGACAGGGCCATCCATGGGATGAGAAAGAGGGTTATGGGGGGCATGTACATAATCACCACGAACACGACCATGACTACGAACACGGGCATGGCCACATTCATGCGAATACAGGAAATAAGGGACAGGTGCATGGAGAAGATGGTGAGGACTTGAGTGGCTTTGACCAAAGACCTGCCCGAGATCAATTTCGCGGACATATATAGTTGTATTTATATTCCTTCACAAGTATTTAGTTCCAAACCACCCTTACGCAAGGAGTTTATTCTGTTCAGTTTATCATCCAATTGTGTTTTCGCCAATCTTAAAGCATCCTTAGGCAGTTGCTTGGTGAACCAAAAAAGTGGGAAAATCGCTCTCCTAGTACTAGCGCTAAATATGTATAATATATAATAGAACCATAGAGTTAGAAATTTGGAATTACTCCTACACAGTCTATAATTATACAGAAAAAGATTGTAGATAATCTGCGTATTGTTCGACTGCTATATCTCTAGTGGCCAACTTCCCGCTTTTTCAGTCGATTGAGAAGCAGCTTCGTTTTTTTTTTACCATTATTCCATTAGCAACATTCCGATACTTCCCTTTCATCAATAAAATGGACACAACAACTTAATATATATCAAGTCTGTACCTTTCAACGTCAAGTGGCGATTATGAAATTTCTCAAAATACGGACTAAGCATAGCTAATGAGGCCTTGCCAGCCTTTCCGCCGTTGAAGGGGGTAACGTTAAGCCGTCTACCTCGGCGCTTACTATCAGATCTGGGTACTTACGCCACAATGCATGCAATGCACACCTACAATGCACACCTACAATGTACAACTGCGATGCACATGTGAGATGCACATAGTGAGATGCAACGTTATGCAGTAACTTGGCTTTGAATATGCGGTGCAGCAAGACAGCTAATATGAGTAGTTTTAGACTCACCCTTCTGTCATGTTACTCCAGTCATTCAGCGATATTGCTTTCGTTGTTACATGGCCCGGCACTTTCTCTCAACTACCTCATTTATACTAGGAAAGAAAACATAGACATGAATATCCGCCTGGAGCAGTACCCAGAGGCGACAAATTCCTATAATCTCAAGCTAAAGGTAGAGGCAAAGGGGGATACGCGAGAGGCTGATACTGGTGGTGGTGAATCAATTGTTTCGAATTCAAGTCCAATCGGGAGACCAAGTTTTTGGCTACGCTACTTTCCCCGCTATGCAAAACCATCAGTTCAATTGAGTCTAGTTGCTTTCATTAGTTTCCTTTGCCCCGGAATGTGGAATGCCTTGAACGGATTGGGTGGAGGAGGTCTCGTGAAGGCTGAACCAGCAAACAACGCAAACGTGGCGCTATATAGTGCATTTGCTGTAGTAGGCTTCTTTGCCGGCATTGCTACCAACAAACTAGGCATCAGAGTCACATTGAGTCTAGGTGGACTAGGGTATACGGTCTACTCTTCAAGTCTGCTCTGCTACAAGCATACCGAGAATTCGGGATTCTTAATATTCGCTGGACTACAACTTGGCCTATGTGCCGGACTATTCTGGGTAGCTCAGGGGATGGTGATGCTCTCCTACCCTACTGAGGCGTCCAAAGGAAAATATATCGCTTGGTCATGGATGATATATAACATGGGAGCTGTTATGGGTAGTGTGGTACGTACTTTCTAGCAGTGTCATTCAGAATCCTCTTGCTAATGATGTTGATCACAAAGATTGCACTGGCTCAGAATATGTATTCTGACAAGAACGACATTGGCGATGTCACATTCTACATCATCGTATCTCTGTCCCTGCTAGGGGCTATCTTGTCCTTGCTACTTTGCGAAGCCAAGGACGTGAAAAGATCTGATGGCTCGATGGTATCACTTCCGCAATCCCCTACTTGGAAAAGTGAGATGCTAGGTCTCCTAGAAACACTCAAGAAGGATACTTATATCTTGTTTTTTTTTCCAATGTTCTTTGTGTCCAACTTTTTCTATCCATACCAGTTCAACACATTTAATCTCACTACATTCAATATCCGTACAAGGTCGCTAAATAATACCTTGTACTGGCTTGCTGAGATTGGGGGTTCTTATCTCGCAGGATATGCACTTGACTCGACCCGTGTACGCCGCTCTTTGCGAGCAAGAATTGCTATGGGAGTGTTGCTCGTTTTGGTATTTGTAGTATGGTCTGGTGCATATATATGGCAAAGGAAGGAATATGAGTCAGTAAGTGTTGTTGGAAGTTCTCTCAAGAAGGACTTTACCGATGCTGGTTATGTGGGCCCGATGTTTCTTTACCTTTCTTTTGGGTTATTTGCTGCTACTTGGCAAACATGTCTATACTGGTAAGTTGTCTAGGACCTTTTTATTTGGTTGGTCTGTTACTAATGAAAGCTCTAGGTTTCTTGGGGCCTTGACGAATGACAATCGAAAGCTTGCCAACTTCTCAGGATTCTATAAAGGCGTGCAATCAGCAGGTGGTGCTGTTAGTTTCCGCCTCAACACACTGGCGGTGTCTTCAGTTAATGAGCTGGTGACGTGTTGGGTCTTGCTTGCTGCGTCCTTGATTATTGCTGCATCAACCATTATTAGGAAGATTCATGACAAGGTCGAGTGATACCTCGTAGATTACATCTCATTTAAATTTAAGCCAATATCGCATGTTAAAACTATGCAAGCTGTCAGTAAACAGGGTAAAAGTAGGGAAATTGCTATCTTTTTGTCAATGCTAGATTTATACAATAAACAATGTACCAATAAATAATTTAACATGGAAATCTTGAATTCCTCTAGTGATGCTTATTGACACCTCGACAAAAGGTTTTGGTAGCGAATTATCTTCTGGCTGCTACATCGCAAGATCGCAAGAACTATCGAGTGTCGGGAGAGCTAGTCGGGAAGCCCAGCACCTCGGCACATGATGCCAACGCCCCAGTGAACTGAATGGGCCCGCTCGGCTTCATCTCTTCCATCTGCGACCAGCATATTAGTATCGACGCCGCACCTGGTCACCTTACACAAACATTTCCCCATCCCCGTGGACTTTCTCCACAGTCCAAAGCCAGACCTCACCCTCCACATTCCCAGCCTCGTCTTCCAAATCCGTTAAGCTCGACTCTATTCCGTCGATCAAGTCTACCCCCAGCCTGTCTTGAAACTCATGTACCGCTAACCAAGTGCTGGGGTCAGGACTTGGCGGATCTTTAGCTGGCAAGCCTTTCGCCATTCTTGCCTGAGCATTCGTCCTTGCATACTCAAGGGTACACAAACAAGTCGAAATATGTCCTGGCGCCCTAGAGAGTCGAGAAATTTGTTGTGTGAAGTATGATTCTATTTTTTGGGACATGACTGGTGGTGGTCTGACGCCGCAGGTTAGCAGGTACTGCACTTGACCTATGACATATTAGTGCTCTGATGTGTTTTGGTGCTGAAAAGCTAGTCACCATGGTTTGATTTCCGTCCGGTGTTGCTACGCAGACTAAGAAAGCTGATGTCAAATTCTGCCAAGTCATAAATGATGCCTGTGCCGGGAAGGGCTTCACTGTGCACGTTGACTTTACTAAACTCTTCGCTTAGTGCGAAGGAGATGTCGTCTAGTGGGTAGAAGGAGAGGTAAGGCATGGGGTTCGACGAGCGGCCGAGTGAGGCAATTTTGTTGGTGCTAATGGCCCTGAAGCCACTATGCATGCCTGATGTAGTGACAACTTCTGGCATGTGTTCATCGTCGTACCAGTTTAACAAAGTGCGTTCGTCGAGAATATCTTTTGCTGATGGGACGATTTGAGCGCGCACGAAGAGTAGTCCGGGACCTTTGACAGATTCGGTCATGTTGAGAGGTTGGGGTATTTTCCTATAGTTCTGAGATGACTATTGAGGGCGATTGACGTGATGATGCTCTGGTTTTGGAACATCGTGCTAATGGCTGTCACGACTGTCGGATGCTCGGGTCATGCCGCGCCCGATCCACATGGTAGAAGTTACCCCGCGTGCTAACAACCCATGCACTCATAGTTGCATGTAGAACTTGTCCTTTTCTTATAAAAGTGGTATATCGGCCTTGAATGATGTATACAAATCATGGTTTATGGAAGTTTCCTATCTGACCTGTATTTCTGGTCATCTGGAACCTAATTCTAAAACGTACAAGATGAATATACAAGAGGAAATGTACAAGGAAAGAACATGAAAGTTAACTGTGGGCCTGGGCTATAGCTTTGGATTGGAAACGATGAGCTGCTCCAAGCCTTCCTTCAGCTCGTCGGCCATACCAGACGGGGCTGGCCTGCGAGACTCACGGTCTACGAAGACGTGGATGAACTGGCCAACGGCTTTGGCCTGATCGTGGCCGCGCTCGAAAACACCAATCTCATAGGTGACGGAGCTTTTTCCGAGCTTGTTGACGCGTAGGGCCAGGTCGACGAGTGCAGGGAACTCGATGGGGGCAAAGTAGTCGCAGTGCGAATGCACGACGAGGCCGATCTGGGCAGAGGTGGGAGGGTGCAAGCCGCAGCGATTGATGAGATAAGTATTGACTACCGAGTCGAAGAGGAAGTAGTAGATGGAGTTGTTGAGGTGGTGGTACATGTCATTGTCGCTCCTTCCGGCGGTCAGTCGGAACCAGGGCAAAGGAGGCAAATATTACCATCGTGTACGGTACTCGAGCTCGAACTTGTAGTCGCTTCTTCGGCGCGCCTTGGCCGAGTCTGGAGCCATGTTATTGCATGCTGGGTGTCGGTGTTGGATGTTTGGGTGTTGGAGGTGTCGAGGTGTTGAGGTGTTGAATGTCGTCAACCTCGGCTCGCCAAAGATGCTGTGCCTGTGCCTGACGTCTGCCCACACCAAATCAGCATCCTGCCGTGGCGCCCTCTCCCCGAATCCTCGCGTACCTGGCGTCCAAGGGCCGGCTGTCTGCGTCGCCCCCGATGGCCTTGGTGCCGTCGCCGTGTGAGCCGGGCTCCAAATACGTGCCACTGCCCGACGACAGGTTTCCGTGGAAAGAGCCGCCCGCAGTGGCGATCACGCCCTGCGATCCCTGGCCGCCGCCGTACTATCTCGAGGACGGGCTGCGCAAGGTCACGCCCTACCACTTCACCTACAACACCTTCTGCAAGCAACGGTGGCGGGGCCGCGAGATCCTCGACATCTTTGCGAGCGAGTTCCGCGACCGCCCCGCCGGATACTACCAGCAGGCCATCCTCGACGGCCGTGTCGTCGTCAACGGCCAGCCCGTGCCCAGCACCAGCACCATCATCAACAACGGCGACGTCATCTCCCACACCCTGCACCGCCACGAGCCGCCGTGCACGTCGGTGCCCATTGGCATTGTCCACGAGGATGACAACCTCATTGTCATCAACAAGCCGGCCGGCATGCCCGTGCACCCCGCTGGGCGCTACAACTTCAACTCCATCATCGAGATCATGCGCGCCGACCGCGGCTATGGCTGGAATCCTCTGCCCTGCAACCGCCTGGACCGGCTGACGAGCGGCATCATGTTCATTGGCAAGCACAAGCAGGCGGCCGAGGACATGAGTGCCCAGATACGCGGCCGCACGGTGAAGAAGGAATACATCACCCGCGTCGTTGGCGAGTTCCCTGAGGGCGACATCGTCTGCGAGAAGCCCATCCTCCAGATCAGCCCCAAGCTCGGCTTGAACCGGGTGCGCGCCAACGGCAAGGAAGCATTGACCGTCTTCAGACGGCTTGCCTACTACCCGCCCAAGCCCCATCACGCTGCGCCTGATGGGCAAAATGATACTGCCATAAACCCCGAAGGCCAGCCGTGGAAGAAACTGCACGGTTACTCCATCGTTCGTTGCTTTCCCGTCACGGGACGCACCCACCAGCTTCGCGTGCATCTGCAATTCCTCGGCCACCCCATCTCCAACGACCCCATCTACGCCAACCAGCGCGTATTTGGGCCCTCGCTTGGACGCGGCCACTCCGAGGCTGAGAATGACGAGGATATCATGTCACGCCTCTCGCGCATGGGCAAGGAAGACATTGCCGATGCCGTGGCCTACCACGACGAAATGGTCGAGGCGTATGAGAAGCGCAAGGCGGAGCGCATGACTGGCGAGACATGCAAGATATGCGATACCCCTCTCTACAGTGACCCAGGCACCCATGAACTGGGCATCTACCTCCATGCACGGAGATACAGGTGTGAGGAGGGCAAATGGGACTATGAGACCGGGCTGCCAGACTGGGCCTTGCCGCCGCCTGGCTATCAAGGGCCTACGGAGAGTACCGAGGAGACTGACCCCTTGGCTGTGGACCTGGAGAAGCTGGGTCTCGAGGATGGTAAAGAGACCTGATGATGCTCTGGTTGCATCATACTTTTGTCATGTGTGCATTCAAGATACCCAATTCCAACGCTTGTCTTCATGTTGAATCAAGTCGACTGCACAGCCATGAAAAATTTCACAACTGCGGACCCTTTTATTCAAGGGCTTCTATACTATATGTAGCTCCGTGGCAGGGCTGTTGTGCTTTCCTCATACGGCATGGCTCCCGACGTCATGACCATAGAGGGGCATGACATGACCCACTCCAGTCCTTTATATTGATGCCACTCAAGACAGACATAAAATAACCAGATTGCTTAATTTTCTCGCAAAACCGCCCGTCATCACATTCAACTTGCAAGATACTAGTAATCAATCAAGATGGTCGTCGGCATAGCTCTCATTGGTAGTGGCATCTTCGCAAAGGAAGAGCATTTACTTGCCATCCAGGCAACCCCCTTGTTGGGCTTAAAAGCAATCTACTCGCGCTCTCTCAAGTCTGCTAGGTCACTTTCTGAACACCTATCCGATATCGAGCTCTACAGCGACGATTCGGAAGGCAGGACATTCGACGACCTACTGAAACGAGGCGATATCAAAGGCTTCGTAATTGCGTAAGCCATTCTTGACTACGAGAACAGCAATCAAAAACTAACTAATATACAGTCTTCCCATACTCGCACAACCGGCCTACATCAAAAAAGCCTTAGCAGCAGGCAAACATGTGATCGCCGAAAAGCCCATAGCCAAAGACCTATCCACAGCCCGAGAACTGCTCGGGTGGACTCGGGATCCCTCCAACACCAACTCAGTCTACACTGTGGCCGAGAATTTCCGCTTTCTCGACTCCTTCATCTACGCTTCCCAGGCTGTTTCTTCGCTAGGCCGCATTTTGACGTTCCGGGCACGTGTAGCCTCATTTGTGCAGCCAGGCACAAAGTACTATGAGACGAGTTGGCGCAAGACACCAGAGTATCAAGGTGGCTTCCTCCTAGATGGTGGAGTGCACTTTGCAGCCGGCACACGACTCCTGTTAGGTGGAGGCAGGGAGAGAGTCAAGGCTATCAGCGCATTCACGACTCAGTTGCAACAGCATCTCCCACCTGTTGATACATTGAATGCTACACTCCTGCTTAGTAACGGTGCATCGGGCACGTTGTCGATATCCTTTGGTACCACAGACACGGGATCTGAGTACCTCATTGCATGCGAGAAAGGTAGCGTGCACGTATCAAGGGGTAAAGTGGTTGTTACCAAGGACGGCAAAGTATCAGAAGAGAAGGAATTCAAATATGAGGGATCTGGTGTCAAGCAAGAGATCAAAGCTTGGGCGGAGAGTCTGGAAAGCGGCAAGTGGAACCCGGCACAGAGCCCGGATGAGGCACTAAGAGACTTGGAAATCATCGAGAGTGCGCTGCAAAGTGGTGAGCAGGGTGGGAAAGTCATTGAACTGAAGCTGTAAGTGCATGGAAATCATCTCGGGAGACCTGAGACAAGTCATAGCTCAAGCAAGATGAGATGCGGCTCTGCGGCTTCCTCCCGATGCAAGCAAATCAAGCTCCTTGGTAGTGCCGATATTATAACTTGAATCTTCTTGGCTTGTATGTCAGGTAGGGTGAGACGGCAAGCTTGCAATGGCAATGGATGTGTTGTAACAAGAGGTTTAGGTTTTTCTGACTCCTGCTTCACAATTGGTGCAAGGGCCACCACCGTCTTGCTCCAATCAACATGCAGCACCAATCTCGGCGCTGCAAGAATGTGTGCAGAATCTCGTGAATCTCGTATCCTACTTGATCATTACTAGTTTTAGTCTCGGCATCTCGCGACACACCCCGCATCCCTTTCTATCCAAACTGCTCCATGACGTTTACTACGCCGATCAGGTAAGCATATCACCAAAATCTAGCCTCGACACAATGCACAAACAAGGAACAACCACTCCTTTGCTCCCTCCGCACCGGGGCTGTGCGTGGAAAAGAAGTCCGGGAAAACGGGGGGATGAGAAGAAGAGGCTGTGATTTGCGGTTCGCCGTCACGTTCTACACGATAATTATCCGGCACATCGGTTCTGCGCGACCGACCGGCACGGCGCGCACGATTTGCACATGCTTTCTACGGAGCGATGGCGAGTGTGTGCCTTGCCTGACCTCACGAGAGCATAGCCTGAGTGGGTGCCCGAAACGGCAAATCCCTCAGTCAGGTTATGACTCCACATCTGTGACTGTTCGCTTATCGTGTATAAGAAGAGCATCACATCCCGCGCATCCTTTCTAGAACACTAAGGAATTCCCCACGCATCCATTCAATTGCTTTTTTGAACTATCAAACATCCTCGGCCCAAGTAAACAACCTTAAAAACATCTATTCACCCTCATATACTTTTCACATCACACAATCCATCATGCCGCCAGTCAGCCAATTCCCACCCGCCCGCGTCTTCCTCAAAAACCCTGCCTCCTCATCAACAGTGGTGAATACGGCTTCTGCAGCGGCGCGCAGGTCGACATTGACGACACCGCTCAGCCCACGTTTCACAACATCATCGTCGACGGCCACCGCTTCATCACGATCTCTCACTTCAACGTCACAAAATGGGGCACAGGCGACTGGAACAAGAAGATCGGAAGCAAATGCTTAAAAGGCCATACATTTCCATCTCCCATGCGATTTGCATACATTGATGTAGGCGAATTCGCAACTGTGAAGCTATCTGCGCCGGAAGCAGATGGATGCATTGATGAGTCAGGATAGGATATGGAGCAGGGGATCAGCACGAATACATTACGCGTGGTGGGACAAGGAGGGTAGAGGGTGGTGCGAAAAAGAAAAATATTTAGATATCTATGATACCCTAGGTTCTCGACAGCCGATCTTCAATGAATAACACGTTTGGGCAGCACTATGTTACTACCTATCTGTCATTGCTTTGCGTTCTGTGTAATCACCATCAGCTAGCCGCTATTGTGTAGTGTGGTCGAACGGTACTTATTGATGAGGTCTAGCATGCGCGGACCATGATTAGGTGGTCTAGAAGCGAGTCGCGTGATGTGAATACCCGATGGTGAGTGGTTCGTGTTTCTACCTATGGTTGTTCTCCTGAAGGCGGAGGCGTACATGCATCGAATCAATGCCTCCAACTCAACCAGACAACGGTTAATCATGACAAGCTAGAATATCTCATGAAATTGAAGCGGTGAGCTGACCGTAGATTATGCAACCTCCAGTGCTGAAAATACTTGACAATTACCTCACAGTTATCTTCTCGAAATACTCCAAAGACCTAGATGAAGGTTATATTTCACTCGCTTTCAATGATTTATCCCCTCCACACAGCCTCAAGTACACACATGAAGCTCAGCGGGTCAGCATCTACCCTAACAACATCATACCGCTCGTCTGCCTGCTTGAACAACTCCTTCCACGCTGTCACTGGCCTCTCTTTCGCATTGAATAGAGCCATCATGCGTAGATCTGTCGCTGTACCAAAGCCCTGGATACTTCTCGGCAGTTCCACTTCACTCGGTTCTTGCTTGCCCACGTAATCAATAAACACAACCCTCGCACCAGGCTTCAAGGCCGGGACCAGGGCCCGGAGAATTGTAACCGATTCAACGTCAGGCCAGTCGTGCAGGATCCATTTGAGCATGTAAATATCTGCCGTGATGAGTTGAGGCTCGAAGAGGTTGTGCGTCTTGAAAGACACGCGGGAACGCAGGTCTTGTGGGAATTCTTTTTCGAACACAGGAGCAACTTCTGGCAAGTCTTCGACGACGATCCTGAGGTTGGGGAATTTGCGTGCAAGGGCTGCATCGTCGTGTCCAGCTGATCCACCAAGCTGTCATTTATTAGTGCTTGCTGTGTATGGGAGACTCATGTGCGTAAGGGTAAGCGGAATATTAGACTTACGTCAACAACAATAGCATCTCCCGCCCCTGCCCAGTCTACAGCATTGAAGACGATATTCTCGGTATTGAAAAGATCCTTGATATATGCCATGAATTTGACAAAGTTCCTTTGTCGCCATCCTTTCGATTTGGTCTCATGGCCCACCTCACCAGCCGCAACACCATCATTCTCAATGAAGTCCCAACTGTTCTCAAAGTCGCCCCATACGCCACCTGAATGACACAGTTTAAACGCCGTCTCTTTCATGTTCTTAGTAATTTCGGGCTTCCCTTGGCTATACCGCCGAAGTGCTTCAGGCAAGACAAACATTGGCGGACCTGTCTCATCGAGGACCATCTGGACGAGCGCAACGAGGCCGGGATCCTTTGCCAGAGCAGCAGAGCGAGATGTATGACGGACAGATGTTGATAGTGGCGAGGACTTAGCGAAGAATCGCATCGTGATAGCGTGGTCCAGAACACGCGATACAACCTCTACTGGAAGTTGAGTCTTCTTTGCAATTTCCTCATAGCTAGCTTCACCGTCTAATGGGATTGCATCCCAAAAGTTGAACTGATTGAGTATATTCAGGCACGAAGCGTCAGGAATAGCCATATGGACGTAATTGAAAACACTCTCACTTGGCCCTTGACTAAGAATCCACATATCCTTGAGCACATCTTCAAGTAGTTGGCGTGTCATGAACAGATCCCCAGGAAGACGCTCGTATTTGATCGGGCTGTCTGCCTCCAGTGTAACGGGCTGAACGTTCTCAGCTTCCAGCTGTTTGGTTATTTTAGCTGCCAGTTCTTTGATTTGATCAGCGAGACTATTGAGAGTAGCGATTTCTCGTTGTTGTTGGTGTATGGACCCCATCTTGAAATGCTTCTTTTTGTACCCGGCAAGAGAGAGGATGGAAAATGAGATACACAAAGGCCTCGCGAGGCACGGGAGAGACAGCGTGAACTCATATATAGTTGAATATTGCCGTCATCGGCACCCACGACAGGCCAACCCTCCCACGTCGGCCTAGCTGCCTTTCCACGTGAAACCCATATTTTCTCCGAGGGTAGTTGTGATTGGTCATTTGAGGTAGTGAAATGGACAATGATTGGATGCAGCGTCGGAAGCCATGCGGGATGATGAGATGATCTTATCAATCAGATAAGATTTTTCACATCTAGCGCTGGGCGCTAAGATGTACCCCATCACCAGCTGCCAGATCAAGCAAAATGTCCTGATGATGTGTGCGTTGAGGATACGAGTCTAGCGGGCCGAACCGGAGGGGTATGAGTGATGTCATCGGCTTCAAGACTAGGGCTGGAATTTCCAGACGGGCCATAATTCGCAAAGTCTAAACTTGGCTATCTGGATACCTAGGTACCCACTGTGATTTATGGCTTCCTATCTGGGGAAATATCACAAAAATGCGAGACTTATACACTTTGAACTCTACAGACAATTAGGCCGTCGAAAAATATTCAGTCCTAGGCAGTAGAGAAGTGCTCCCCGAACCAACCCTCGATTCCTCCCCCCTAGACCATTTGTGTAGAGAAACTATCTCGTGAACTTATAGCCTTGGTTTCTTTCCCGGGGTTGATGCAATACTGCTTTTCAGTTCCTTCCTACCTAGGTATTTTGCTCCCAGGTTTGAGCCAATGCTCGCTTTGCCAAATACATGACTTTGTCTCTGCCGTAATTGCGTACTAAATTACTTTTTAATTTTACTTCAGATTGATAGGGTGTTATGAACGTGCTTATGAAACATCGGATACCTGGTCTAAGTTACTAGTAGGACAAAAGCGTTGCAGAAATATCCAGGAGATACCTTCAAATCAGATTTATCCGCGAAGCGCCGGGTCTCGTACATCACTACCAAAGTCTAGTTCCCAAAGAAACTTGGTTGCATTTCTCGTTGCATACCTACGCATCGATATCGTATACCGCCAAGTGTGACAATACCTATCCAAACATACCTAACTACACGACCCTCAAATTCATTCTCCGCACCAATCCTCCCCACCCCTTGGCATTCATTTTCTCAACTCCCTCCGCACAAAGCTCAGCTAAGCATCCACATCTAGCGGAACTACCCTCCGCTAGCGTATTGCCTATGAAATAGCGGCCAAATCTAGACCTAGAAAAACATTGCGTGTTAGGTATCATTCGGTATATTCCGAAAGATCAGCCCGTCTAACCCAAAACAGATACATACTTCACGTGCCAAGCCATGACACAAGTCTGCACCATTGTGTATTTAGGTAGACACCCCTAGGTGCCTTGTGGTCTGTAAAACGTATGTATTCTCTCTCCACTCGATCCTTTGACGTCCCACTATGCGATAATTACCTATCGCGCCATGTCATATGTGGCAAGTACCCATCCACATGTTCATCTACGTCTATTATGCACGCTCGAAATGCCCACACATTCGCACCATCCCATTCATTCACGAAACCTCTGCGCTAAAAAAACGCCACCGCATACATGCTGCCCAAGACCTTCTAGACAGTAACAAAATGTGCTTACTGTACGACATATCCCTTCTCTTTCATTACTTTTTAAATAACCTGCCCAGCCCACTTCCACTCTTCCTTTTGTCTTCTTCCTTTGCTTTCTCTTTGGCTAGGGCATCATCTGCTGCTCGTTCGTCCTTTGTTGGGATCCGCGGCTGCTCTGCGAACCGGATACCAGGTGTGCGTGGTGGCATCAATGTGCTTTTCTTCTGCTCGGCTCCAGCCCGAGAGTGTGTGCCGCGACCTGTTTCGAGCGGATCGCCGGCTTCTTCGCCATCCGAATCGGACCCGGGTGAGTCGTCATCGCCGCTAACGCCAAGTGCACCGAGGCGTCGTTTACGTTCTGCGGCAGTTTCGCCTTCGAAGCCAGTTGTCGGCGCTGAGGGTTCAGGCTGATTGGTACTCGAGGACAGTTGGCGTCGGTTGGAGCTTGCCGGTGGAGAGGACGACCCTTGGAGGACGGCGAGGCGGCGACGGCGTTCGGCAGGTGTTTCGTCGTTAGATTCAGCAGTATCTGCTGACATAGGCTTTGGCACAGGCTCTGATTGTTGCGCTGCCTGACGACGTCGGCGTTGCGCGGCAGTTTCGTTCTTTTGATCTATCTCGTGCTTTTGAAGGTCTTGATGGACCGAGTGGAACGGAACAGACTCATCATTGCTGTCAATGAGCGTTAATCCCCCTGATCCACGTGCATGATCCTCTTCACGTGCTGCAGGAGACTCAATTTTATGAATTTTGGCTTCACCGTTCTTACCAACCACAGGGGGAACGTTCGCTTTGGATGCTGCAGCCCGACGTTCAGCGTCCTTATGCTCTTTCGCGTCCTCATGCGCTGCGGTTTTCACGGCTTCGGGAACATCACTATTCTGCACAAACTTGGCTCGCGCTTTCGGATCCATCTGAGACATCTGTGTGATGAACTCTGCCTTGCTCATTCTGCGTCCGCCGGCAGTGACAGTGAAACGGAGACGATCATCATCTTCTTCTTCGTCGGTTGGCTTTTTCTGTGCATGATGAGAACCTTCACCAAGTATGGGGACGCCCATATGAGTTCCCATCCTTTTCAAGCTCTGGATTGCTCGACTGGTGCCTTCAGAAACTGATTGGCCACGCTGTGCACCTGGGCGTTTCTCTTTCTTCGCAGTGGATGGAATATCATACTTTTTGATAACCTCACCATCCTCATCCTCGACAATGATGGTGTTACCAAATTGGTACGCAAGCGCAGGTCCACGGCTTTGAGGTTTGTGAGCTTTGGAAGGCTCTGTAAGCTCGTCTCCGTGGTGATGGCCTGTAAAGCTTTGCACGCGCTGTCGCCAAGTCTTCGCAGGGTGCTCGGCTGCGTCCACCAATTTTCCAGGAGCCTTTTCAGCGTCGCCTCCATGTTCTTTCTGTGCCACGCCGCCGCGAACGTCCTCTTCGATCGTTGCCTCCGCCGCCTCTTCAGTATCACGCTTCCTTCGTTCTGCACCCTGATGGTCACTGTCGTCAACTACCTTGAGAACGTTGCCCTCTTTGTCTTCAATGACTGTCTCGTGGCCTTCTTGATATATGTTCTCAACCTCAGGTTCCTGTCTCATAGTCTTATCTTTGCCGTTAGAAGAGCTATCGCTAGTATCAGTGTCCTTCTCGAGAGGAGTAGATTCGACTTTTTCCTGATTGGCTCTTGCAGGGCCAATCGCAGACTGTGAGATGGGTCCACCCGGACCCCGGCCCGCATCCCACTTGTTCTTCCGATTTTTCGACTGACGTGAATTAGAGCGATTTGTATCATCCTCCTCTTTCTGTCGGCGCAGGAAATTGCTAGCGAACCCAGGAGGAGCAAGCATACCGCTTCCTTGGCCTTCAGCCTTTTCGTCTATCGAAGATTCGCTAGGTCTCCGACTAAGAGACATGGATGTCCTAGAGCGAGATTGAATGCGAGGTAATCGATCCATCCACCCCGGACCATCCTCATTTGCCTGGGTGTAGGAAAGTGAGATGGTGAGCGTATTGATGCGCTTACCGAGCGTGAAAACCGCAATGGAACTACCGTGCACGATGATGCTGACAATGACTAAGAAGCATGTGATAGGCCAGATCATCTCGATAATGTTTAGATGCTCAAATCCTTCTTCTGGAAGTTGAGCAAGCGGAGTTGTCGATTCAGTCTCCAGCTCAGCCCTAGCAAGGATAGCAACAAACAAACCACCAACACCAATTGGGCCGAAGTGCCCTGCAAACGAGGCTTCGCGCCAAGTTTTGATGTCCGGTATGACGGGTTTAAGTAAAAGCATGATTGGCAGGCGGCGGAAGAAGAGCACCAATATGCCTAATACAACTAATCTCCAAGGAGTAAGTCCAATGATTTCAGGCGCATTGAACTGTCCCCAAGGGATGATAGCCCCAAAGTAGACGAAAAATGCCAAATTAATCAACAAGTCAATAACGTTAGATACGTGGGCTTCTTCTGTTTTTTCTAGGAACCATCCGTCGTTCGAAAAGCCGACGCCACAGGCGAAACCGACCAGTAAATCGTCTAGCCCAAGGAGAGAACCGGTTCCAGCACACCAAAGAGCGAGAACGAAGTAGAAGACGAGAAAACTCTCTCGATCAATCAAATCTCGCTCATGAGCGTATCGAATGGCGCGTCGTGCAGCGTAGCCAATGATGACTCCATATAAGGCACCAAACAGACATTCGTAGAGAATAGTGTAGCAAATCCAATGATATGCAACCTTACTAGCATCTGGGCGATAGCGGATGAGGTATATTGCCAGGTAGACAAAGGGAAAGGCCATACCATCGTTGCACCCAGACTCAGCAGAGAGGAGATCTCGCAAATGCTTTGGGACTCGCTTTGCAAACTTTCCCTTACCAACGACGGACGATGCCAGGACGGGATCGGTAGCGGTCACGCAAGCCGCGATACAGAGACTATCGAGCCAGCTCAGGTGGGTGTGGAACAGGCCCCAGATGAAAAGACTGGTGATAAGCCAACCGAAGGTCATGACGGGTATCAGCAGCAGTGTAACGGATTTCCAGTGTTTCTCCATGTACGCGCGAGGCAACTCGACCCCAACGGCGAAACATTGCACGACCAGGACGATGCGCGAGAACTCGAGAGTGATAAGGTCAACATTGCCCCAGGTGGCCGGATTGATGAGGTCGGCGGCGTGCGGACCAAAGATGATACCACACAGTGTGGCGACAGTGGCTTCGCCAATGTATAAGCGCTCTTTGATGACAGACGAGCACAGCATGAACAGGCTCGTAAAGCCACCCAGGATGACGTAGACCAAGTGTGGCTTGGTGATGGAGAGATGGTCCCACGCCATTGTTGGAGTCTTGGGTTCTTTTTGCCTAGATGTTCCTCTTGCTTATGCGAAAAAGCTCGGTGGCAGAAAAAAGTGGGAACGAGCACTTCTCCGCGGTTGGGTATGGCAGTATGCGATAAGATAACCAGTAACGCCGTGGCGGGGGGGGCCAGAGGTGTTATCGGGGGAGAATCGCCTCGGAGCCTGCTGGCTGTCGAGAAGGTGGGTTGTCGGAAGAAGAGGAGGAAGTTGGAGCCAGATGCATGTATAGGAAGGTGCGCCCAGTCGCCGCTCCTACAAATGCCCTAGTTGGCTGACACTGCTGAATGCGCTGGTAACGAGTGAGCGATCGTGCCTAAGAATGAATCAGAAGAGGGACCAGGAGAATTCGTGCAAGCTTACAGAAAATGCGGGTTGAGCTCGGCGCAAGACTCTTCGAAGCTTGGAGCGGAGAAGCTCACTTCGCACAGGTGAGCTGTGGTGCGCAAGAGTTTCTGTCCAAACTTTGGCCTTTGGCAGCAATCTTTTCTGTGCTGGATCCCACGTTTGGTGGATCAATGGCAGGCTGAAGCGCGCTTCGATATGTACCACAATAATCGCCCAAGGCCCGGAGATGCTGGCAGGAAGACTGAGAGGGCGGAGGACTGTTTCCGAGTGTTTAGTACTAGTTGCTGCTAAGGCTCTTGGGATTCCCTTGGCTGTCGTAATCTTGTTGAACCTCGTTGTTCCCGGTTGTTGGCCAATGACGATTCACCCAACGCCGGTCCACTTGCTCTGTCCAGTGCAGCAGAAGGCTAGTGTTCGCGAGCCATGGTTTCGCTGTCTCCTCTGTCAACGCACCAGCCGTGCGGAGAGCAATGCCTTCCGATTGGGAGACGGAAGCGAAACAAACCGCATGCTCAAACCGTCGTGCGCACGCCACGTGCACTTAGTCCAGTGCGAGGCGACGGCTTTGCCTGGTCTGCCAGCCACTGTCCCACCCGGAATGAGAGCGTGGGGACGGCCATTTGATGACGAGCCTCCTTTTGCTATCACATGATGCCTACCATGCAAGACTCAGCACCCAAGAGTCGACCAGTTGTCAGTCAGCGGCCAGGCAGGCAGGTAACAAAGCGCCATGGTGCGTTGCACGGCTGCGCCTTCGGGCTGGTGGCGAGGTGAGCGTCTGTTCGGTATGCCCAGTCATCCTGGCTGGAGTCCGATTACGGAGGGCAGGGGCGAGTGTGCTTTTGATTTTGGCCCGCAGTTCTATTCATCATTTGGGGGCGTGGGAGTGATTGTATACTGCGGCCTTGCTGATCTGTTCTGCAGATTGGCGTGGGGTAGCGACATATTTTCCGAGCTCAGAAGGCTTGGTGCAGCTGATCAGTTGGATTGGTTGACGAATCAAGCCTTCAACCTACCCTCCAGCACGGCACCTCACAGACGAGATGAAGCCCAATGATAAACAGAAGAGTCGGACAAATCGGACAAAATCGAAGCGCAAAGAGCTGTCATGCTTGTACCAATCTTCAACATGACCCTCACCGAACAAAACATGCAACCAAGAATCCCAGACGTCTGATCAACAATCCTTCCGAAAAGAACTTCATCCTCATTATCAAGCCCGACAAGCACCGTCATACCCACGACTTACGCGTCATCCGCCAAAGTCTCACAAGTGATCAGAGCCACGAAATGAGGCTGCAACAACCAAGTCGGGCACCAAGTTTCCATCGCCTCACAAGTAGGTCCTTCCACACCGCCGATCTACATTCCCAGTAATCCATCGTCACCGCCCCGATACGCGAATCTTGCAGCCCAGGTGCACCCCAGCACCAGCTCCTCATCCGAGGAACTTCATCGTCAACGCCCAAACAGGGGATCACCATGTTTCGAAAACGTCGGTGCGTTGGCGACATGACTGAAACCACCCTGATAGGCGTGACAGGAGATTAGGTATGCGATTTACATGTTTCATTGTATGTTGTTGATTATTGATAGTTATATATACAAGCAATGTTCATAATCTGTGTTGGCCTCAAATGCGATTAGAAATGCGTGCCAGTTTTGGGAAACAAACGCCTTGGATATGAAAAATAAAATAAACACTTTGTGTGTGTGCGGCACCTCCCTCGACAAACGCCTCGCCCTGATCCTTGTGAGATATGTGAAAAGCTGATAAATATGCCCCGTCTTCCTTTCTCATGCTCCAGTAGGTACCTAGTCATGATGCGCCTGAAAGCGTGTGTGCACGTCCCGTCCTATATCAACAAAACACAATAACCCAGCCGCGTCGAAATATTTACTTTGAACCGCAATGCATGTTTTTCATCTCGTCATTAATTTTAAGTGCCGGTGCTTTAATGCCCGACCGGTAACCACGTTCGCCTTTCGTCCATGCTGCGATTTGTGCGGCCGCCAGGGGTTAATGGGATTTCTACACGCCCACGATCGTTGCGCTCGGGATCGCTATCATCATCGTACGCGTCCGAAAGGCGAGAGAAGTAATCGGTAAGACCACTTGTGGGAGAAGCTATAGTTTCGTAACGAGGAGGCGGTGTTTCCAAAGGTGGTGGTGGCTGTTCTTCATTGAAAGCTGGCGGATTATACGAAGGCACACGCATAAGGTGAATGGGCCGCTGCACGGCTGTATCTGTAGGCCCACCAATATGCGCTGCTTGCGGGCGTGTAAGCTGTGGCGTGGCTATCGTTGCGGCTGGTGTGTCCGAGTTGCCTCTTGACCGGCCCATTGACGATAGTGTTGGAACAAAGCTGGTTGGGGAGTTGCGTCGCACGGGCGCATTGGGGCATCCGCATTCTGGAACTCGTGTCCCACTCAGTAACGGCTCGGGAGATGAATACGCAGGCAGCGATGTATTTGCCTGTGTAGCCTGGCAAGAGAGAATGTGGAATGGAGAGTCGATGGAAATTTCAAAATGTCGCCGTTTGGTCGGATCATTTGCGTCGGGCTTTGAAAGACGCATGACAAGCTAGTATCATATTAGTGTAACTGTTCGCTTTGTCGAAAACTTGTCATACCTTGATCCAGTGATGTACTTGAATGTTCTGGTACGTCGTATCAAAGTGTAACTTGACTAATTTGTCCTTCTCTCGCATACTGTGACAGCTTGGTAGTTGTACGTTGAACTCCATCTCTGTAGGACCGATGCTACTGTCACCGCCAAGATTGCCTAATAGATTGGTCGAGTCCTGGACTTGGACATCTTCGCCCCGAGCAGCAGCGGCTCTTTGATCGTATGGCACGCCGCCTCCCGACACTATCCGCATCGTACTGCCGGGAAAAGTACTGGTCGGTGGGGCATCCGCCCGCTTTTCAAATAACTGAACTTTTCGGACCGGTTCCATGCGATGCACGCGCTTGTTGTTGCAAAAATACTCAACATTCTCAGTTACAAAGACCTTGATGCGATGACATTGTACTTTGGCCAACGGGGTCAGCTTGAATGCAATGGGAACCTGGGCACCGAGGGGGAATGATTTTCCTGATATGACAATGTCGTAATGCAGTTGATCTTCCCAGCTACGACTGATGGCGATAGGCTCAACCTGTTCTAGCGAGCCTTCTGATGGTGCGCGGATGAGTGTGACTTCTTTCGTACCAACAAGATTGGTGCGGAAAGCCCCAGCTCGTTCAACAGTTGCCTCCAGCTCGTATTTTACGGAACCAAGGTCAACATCAATGGTCTCAGGGAGATGGCTGTCTAGTGGCAGTTCGAAGTTGTACATGTACTCCCCAGCATTGAAGGATCTGTATCCCTTCTGTGCAACTGAGGGTCCGCTGGATGGGGATTCGCCTTTACCGAAGCTTCGTGACTGGTTGACTTGGAGTGACAGTCGCTTCGCTTCCTTGGTCGTGAGATTTAAAGAGGAAGTATTTGGGGAGTTGCCTAGGCCGCCAGAGCTCTTATACAAGTCTACGCAATCAGCGCCCGTACTAGTTTCCGCGGTGGGAAATTGAGAGTTAAAAAATGGCCAAGTATGGCTCATCAAGGTATCAACTTCTTCAAAATCCACCTTCTTGGGAGGTATGCCTTCCGGCCACTTGGTAGTTGCCTTCCCTCTGAATTTGAGAGTGATTGCTTTAAGTTTGGCAGGTTTTGAAATCTTCAGGACAAGGGTTCCGCGGAGCATGGCAGTGCTTCGCTCGGCACTGTCGTTTTGCTCAAAGCCACGAAGGAACAGAATGGGTTCAGTGAGTGAGATATTGACATTGACGCCGCCGCCAGACGCGACAGGCTTGTCTTCGGGCAGGCTCTTCACATTGTTGATCATGCTTTTCGCTGAAGCCTTCCCAGAAGACCAATGTGATTCGGCAAGCGAGGGACGGGATACTCCTGTTGCACTGGGAGGGTTTCTTGGTGTTGACCGCATATCGCTATCCCCAGGTAAGCCTCTCTCGGGGAAAGAGACCACTGAAGTGCGGTTACTACTTGTAGACGAGCGGGGCGTGGGAATGTCTGCCGTCTCTGAGCCGAGGGCGAAGCGGGTGTCTATGAGCGACCGCAGATATCGCTTGGCGCTTTCCCGGGGGCCCGCCAGCTTTTCGGTGAGGTAGGTTTTGCTGGAGGTGTGCCGTTTTTCGCGGCGGAAGAGAATGGGGTCGGGGGTTACACGGGCAATGTGGATGCGATGCGGGCGTCGAGGGCGTCCTTGGTAGAGGCCACGGCGAGCGTGAGTCGAGTCGTAGAGATGGTCCGGGATATAACGTAAACGGCCACGGTCACTATATACGGCTTGATACTCTGTCATAGCGAAAGGACGGCGTCAGTGGACGTCAATGGCAAGCGGCGCCGGTGCAGATGCAGAACTTATATGCGAGCGAGCATGCAGTGGGGAGCAGGAATTAGGCGTGTGCAACTCTGCAAAGAGAGGCTTGGGGTACAAAGGAGGGCCTAGTCAGGCAACATAACCATGTCCCTGTTCGATGGATTGGGAAGGGGCAGCTGGGTTGGGCTTGTACGCACGAGACAATGGGCCCAAAGGCGGTGGAAGGGAAAAGAAATGAGACACCAAACTCACTCGTCAACAAGGCCGTCACAGTCACGACGATTTGGCGGGCATAATAGTAGCGGAGACGAAGAGCGATCGGCGGCAGGTAAGGTGAAGCGGTAAGAGCGCCGTTGGGTTGGGTCGGAAGACTGCGGGAGTCCCCTGCTTGTTACAAAATGCGCTGGCGGTGATGTGATGAAGAATGCTCAGTCTGGCCCAGCATGGACGAATGGCAGGGAACACGGTAGTTTTGACCTGGCCCAAGCTAGCAGGCAAGCCTGTTACGAAGCGTCTGTCAGGAATGGCGGATGACGCAGAGAAGGGTGGCGGATGGACAGAAGGGTGGTGGATGGGCAGCTTGAGCGTGCCTCGGCGGGGCTGCTGCAGCGGAGGGGTGGTTCTGGGCAGCGTAGTGGGTTGGAAGAGGCATGGAGCGGCGCTGCGACGTGGATATAGCTGATGCAGTGCGCTGCTCACGATGAAGGACGGCCGATGCCGCTGGAGTCGAGTGCGGCCTTTTCTGGCATGCCTAGTTGCGCTGGGGACAGGCAATCTTCTAAGCGCAGTGAACGACCGTCAGTTCCCAGCGAAGAATCGGATGCATTACATCATACTCAGCATCCAAGATTCGACCAAGGACTGTATTTCTGCAGGGAAGGGCAGTGGCCACGCCGGTTGCAGTCTAGCCGGCGCATTACACGGCGTGTTCGGCACAAGACGAAGACACTGGTGCAGTGCTGCTGCGTGCTGACAGAAGTCTAATTAGCATCATGGAGTCGCGTGAAGACAGGCTGCGAGCCGGTGGTTTCCTGTTTTCGCGCATTGCAGGCCAGATGCGCCGCATTGCAAATGATGCGCTCCCAATTCTGCAGTGATCACCTGCCAGGATTGCTCGATTGGGAGGGCCAGAGTCGGCGACGAAGAACCGTGCGATCGACCACGCCTCACTTGCACTCGTCATCTCGCCATCTCCATCGCTCCATCGCGGCGGGACAATCTCGGCCAGGAAGAAGACCCGCTGTCGGACTACTCTGGCATCTGTCGCCATCGGTCCTTTTGCGCGCCGTGATCCCTGGCACGTGACCGGCGCCAGCAACGGGGGTGGGTTGCGACCACGTGACCGCGCACCCATCGCGCATCCCCCGCAACGCGAACGCGTCCTGCACTTGAAGACGACGACAATACAATGGCCATGGGGCATCTCGGGACCGGCCAGCTGCCCCTCTCTGGCGCCATCCTATGCTGCACCTCAATTGCCCCCGAGCAGCGCGTACGCCTTGTCTGCCTCGCCTTCTCACAGAGCTAATCTTGCCCAGGCACAGCTGGCCACCATTGGCTCGCAGATGGGCGCGACCATCAAGCTTGATCTCACTTCAGACGTCACCCACCTGGTCGTCGGGAGCATCGACAGCGCCAAATATCGCTATGTGGCCAAATGCCGCGAGGACGTCAAGGTGCTCCTGCCAGCTTGGCTGGAGGCGCTGAGAGACGTCTGGATGGAAGGAGACGACGACATGGACCTGCCTGCCCTGGAGAAGGAACACCGCCTGCCCACCTTCTTCGGCCTCAAGGTGTGTCTAACCGGATTCGACAACCGTACGAGAAGCACCACCACTACCACCACCACCCCTCCATGCACTGTGCTAACAATGCCCAGCCGAGCAGCGCAGACACATCCAGGAGACTGTTGAAGCCCATGGCGCCGAGTACCACGGCGACCTGACAAAGGCCGTCACCCATCTCATCGCTGCCACTCCGTCTGGCAAGAAGTACGAGCATGCACTTAATTGGGGGATGAAGATCGTGTCGCTCGAGTGGTTTGAGCAGAGCCGCGAGAGAGGCATGGTGCTGGACGAAGCCCTCTACAGCCCCACCATGCCGCCCCAGGAACGAGGCCGAGGTGCTTGGGACCGCAGAGACTTCTTGTCGCCGGCGCCTGGAAAGCGCGCAAGAGAGGCAGAGCCGAGCCAGGCACTCAATCCATTTCGAAGAAAATTACGACGCTCCGCTAGCACAAAGATGGGCACCCAGAGTGAAGCGCTATGGGCTGGCATTACTGCAGCCAGCTTAGAAAGAAAACAAGAGCACCGAGACGATTGGACAGAAGACGCTATTCCTAAGCAAGAAACACCACACGAGCACACGCTAGCAATACGTCTCGAGAATGCTCCTGCCGCGGAGAGCCGTCTGCCTTCTGGCCCAGACGCTGCATCCCATCATGCCACTGTTGCTGTTGGCATCTTCGACGGCTGTATCGTTTTCCCACATGGTTTTGACAGCGCAAAGGTAAATGACTTGCGTGGTCAGACTGATCTTCACTAACGTGCCCACTAGACCGAAATCTTACGAAAACACCTGCTGGACAAGGGCGCACAGGTTCCTTCAAGTGCGGAGCTCAACACATGCTCGTCTAATGATCTAAGACGTGGTTATCTCGTAGTCCCATATGATTCCAAAGTTGACCTCGCCACCGTTCCGGAACGAGCCGGATCAACATTGACCATTGTTACTAATTGGTGGGTGGAGCGATGTCTATACGGGAAACGCCTAGTGGACCCCGCAGGCGACGTTCTGAGCAGGCCATTCGACAACCATAGCATCTCTGGTAAGTGAGCCAGGATGTAATTAAACTTTTTCAGTCTGGTCATGCTGACGTATCTAGGATTTGCGGATCTGACAATCAACTCCACAGCGTTTATTGGCATTGAGCTTCTCCATGTGACCAAACTCGTCGCGTCGATGGGTACGGCGGGAATAACTCCACTGGTTTAATCGTTCTGACACCTGACAGGAGCAACGTATGACGAACAGTTATCCGCAAAAACCTCGGTCCTCGTTTGTAAAACCCGAGAACCGAACGAACAGAAACTCAAATTCGCTACCGATCGTCGCATACCCGCGGTTCATGTGACATGGCTATGGGAATGCTTACGCACTGGCCAGCTTCAACCATACAGCAAATATAAGCTAAATGCGGAGGCGCCACTCCGGCTTCAAAACTCAGAGATAAATAATCAGTCAAACATTTCAGGCGACGTGCCCACAGCCAAGCTATCTACAGAAGAAAGTCTTGCGCTTCGACAAAAGAAGTCACAAGCAGCAAAAAAAGTACACAGGCAACGAGGACCACAACCACCCGGAACGCTTGACCTTGTACTCTCTGCAGATATAACGCCTGTATCAACAACTGATTCGTCGAGTCACCTAGGCTCTAATAGTAACCATTCAGTCCTCGACGGCCAAGCATCATTTCCCCTTCAGGACATCAGTGTAAATTCACCTCGTCGTCCTTCCACTATTTCGCTCGACTCCAAATCTCCATCACGACAACGTAGCTCATCCGCTGAATCCCTAATACGACCAATGCCCAGACAGCGGCAATCCAAACAACCAAAAGAACTAGCCCCTGACTCTGTGACCCCTGAATCTACCTCTTTACCAGCCCCACCCCCGAATCCCCCCGAAGAAAAAGACTACTCCGATATCCTCGCCCAACTACGCGCAAACCGCAAACCCCTGCCTTGCCCGACAGAGCAGAACCCGCGCAGAGGCCGCCGACAGCTCGGCCGTGCCATGTCCACCCGGTCTAACGATTCCACCGCGGATAGCTCCGCACAAATCAACCTTGATGGCGCGGATGATAGGGAGCAAGTGCAGGAATATCAGCCCAGTCAGGAACTAGGGTGGGATTCGCCGGGCGCGGCAAAGGCAAGGGAGCAGATGATTAGGAGGTTGGGAGGGAGGGTCACGGAAAATAGTGTTAGGGTGGAGGGGATCGGTGTTGTGAGAGATGATGGAGGCGAGGATGTGGGGGGAAGAATGCCGAGAAAAAGGAGGGAAAGGGGATTTTGAGACGAGATTGATTTACTGTGTATTATACACTTGGCATGGTGTGTATGAAAGTGAATGCTGATTCACATCCGCGAGCATGTTGCATGGCACCGGTGTTTGAAATGCGTCTACGGCGTTTCCCATTCGGTCTGCTTGCATAATAGTCGTCACAATCCATAAGTGACTTTCAACCTCCGTTCTAAATGCTCTTTTGCGGTGATCACCTTTTCTACCTCGTCACCCAAGCCCAATCTTTGGCGTTGACTTTCCAATTCGATGGCGCCTTGGTCCCCAAAAGCGGATATAATCGGACTGGGAACGGCGGCGAGTTTTGCTTCGTCAAGGGGATGGCAGAAATATGCCATGCTGTGACGTTCGGAGCCGCGTGAAGAAGTCACGCGGTGAACAGTGGACTTCAAGAGGCCATTTGTCCAATAGCAAAGCAGGTCGCCTAGGGGGATCAGCAATTTAGTTATGCGAATATACAAGGCAAGCAATTGGAGTCACGCATGGAAGACTCCAAGTTGGTATGAATTGGTGAATCAGTGAATCGGGCATCTGGCAAGACGTACTACTCTAGGATCAGCTCCGATTCACAATATCAAGGTATCCAAGTGTACCCTATGTTTACCAGTATCGGCTGCGCTGCGCCTTTAGGAGTATTATCGTCCGGATCTACAGGTACAGGAATCCAACCTTCTGAAGTCTGGAGCTCGAGACCTGCTTGACCGGGCAATCTGAATAACAGTGTGACGGAGCCGTAATCTGAATGTGCGCCAGCTCGTATACTCTCCTCACCACCACCGTCTCCCATCTGTGGATAGTACAACAGCCTAAAAATGGAGCCTGAGGAGCCTTTGCTTTGATCATGCCGCGAGGCAAAATACGCTGAGTCTGGGATCTCCAGCGCTGTGTTGAGCAGGGAGAGAATACTTGTGCAGAGCGCGTGACAAGCAGCCTGAAACCTGGAAATTAGAGGTGCCGATTCAGATAGAGGAGATGGGAGAGGTTGCAGGGTGGGATTTGCGGGGCCGATGTTGAAGGCTTCCTTTGGGTCGCCGTGCTGTGTGCCTTGGGGGTCTAAAGCCTCGCCAGACATGCAGACCCAGCCGCGGTTTATGCCTCCGGCGTCACGCGAGTGGATTGCGAAAGCGTTTTTTTGAGAGACTGGGAGGCGGAAGAAAGATTTGGACTAGGGCAGGTGAGAAATAAGGCATGGCTGAGAATGGATGCTGGACGCACAAGGTCAAACATGGCACTGATGTCTGAGGGAGGGATGGTGATGCCGTCGTTCTTGATATAGAGGAAACCATGGGTCGAGGCTGCATGAAGTACTTGACGGGCGACTTCCGGCGAGGGGCTCGAGATGTCGATGACTGGGATGGAACAGGAATCACGACTACGAGGATCCATCTTGGCCACCGTCTACGCGAGCACGGTGTTGGAGCAGTTGGACATTGCAAGGCTGGCTCGTGTACCTGAGGCTAGCGTCCCCAAACGGTAAGACGGGTGACAGGGGTAGTGCGGGCACCAAACTGCCAAGCGGGAGCTCTGGTGGGCTGGTGGTCGAGCTTCAATTTCGCCTCTCACCGTCGCTCTTGACATATTGGGGACAAACTTCGCCGCTTATCACCACCCATATTCGCCTGGCCGCTTCAGCCACAACATAGCTCTTGAGCCAGTCTGCCGTCTCCTCCACCCGTGAGTGTCTGGCGTCCTGCGCCAGCATGATCCGCGACTTCGAGCAGTGGAATGCCAGCATTGGCGAGCTCTCGGAGCTGCAAGAGCTGTCGGGATGCCGTGTCGGAATAGAGGCGGCTGACTATCTCGTCACACGCATCCTTCGCCATCCACGCTCCAAAGAGCCTCTTGTCCCTGCCCTGGGCGGCCTCCCGCTGGGAGTGCAGCAGCATATTGAGGATGACCTCGAAGCCTTCCGACGGGAGGGCATTGAGCCGCGCTTCGTCTTCAGCGGGCTGGACATCACCCGTCAGGACGACCCTTTCCGACGCAAGCAGGACGAAGCGGCTGTCAACGCAAATGCCTGGAACCTCTACGACAACCACCAGGCCGAAGAGTCCGTGGCCAAGTTTGGCGAGTCGACCTACGTTACACCAGAAGATCTTTTCCCCGCCCTCCAGTCCATCCTCGCCAAAAGGAACGTGCGCTTCACCGTCGCCCCCTACAGCGCCTGGGCCCAGGTACGATGGCCACCGCCATGCCCCCGTCACCCAAGTGGCCCACGCACTGACAATACATAGTTGGCCTATCTCGAGCGCTCGGCTTTCTGCCACGCCGTCGCCGGTTCCTCAAATATTCTTCTCTTCGAGTGTGACCGAGTCATAACATCATGGGATTTCGATGACCGCCAGTTTCGCTGGACGAGGCGCGCCAAATGCATTAGCGACCTCGAGAGGTTCGCAAACAACGGCCCTGTCACAGAAGACATTTTTGTAGACGCCTGCATCCTGGCTGGCACCCCTTTCCTCCCGACATTACCCAACCTCAATTCACCAAACCGCACCGACCTTCTGAAGCCACATGGCGCCATCAAGATGATTATGAGCAACGGTAAGACCGGCTACTCGGTTGTCATCAATAACCACGACGACCCGCGCTTCAAGCAGATGGAGTATGTGGAGCGGTACCAGAAGGCGCGCTCTGCTGTTCGGAATCACCCCATATACACTATAGACGGTAAAATTGAGCCTTTGGACACAAACAGATTGCCCAACGATGCAGTCAACTATCTTCAATCACGGCTACCAGATGAAGTGTATCACTACTTGTCGGTCGGCCTTCTCAACCCCCGACTGCTGCAATGGCGCACTACCTGTCATATTTTTGACGTTCCCCCCGTGGATGGTGGAGAGTCACAAGAGTATAGGAGCCTCGTTGGCTCCAAATTGACCCCACTGCGATCAACAGCGATCAATCTCCTGTCAAGCTCTCTACACAACTGGTATCGGCATCAGGACCTAGAATTAAGATGCTGGTTCGATGAGGCTACGGCAGAGCCTAAGAAGATCCGAGTTGTAGGAACTCCAGATACTGTGTCACTTGTTGGCTCTTGGAATGTGAGAGAAACTGCTTTCAAAGATGCTGTTTCAAAGTATCAGGTAAGAAAAACGCCATGGTACTATCCGGTTATACTGATTATTATCAGACATGTGGTCGTCTAGGTTCTGCTATCCTGTCCCTCCAAAATACAGAATTTGCTGCCAAATCGCGTACCAACAAAGACTCGTCAAACTTACTATCGACACCAGATGAATTTTTCTATAATTCCATCTGGCGCTTTCTCGCTCTACGGGAATATGTTGACATAGAGCACAAACTCACTGCTTGGGGTAAGGTGCTTGCTGCTGTTGTTGCTGGCCTGAAAGGCAAGCCAGATCTCGAAGAAGCCGCTGTGATTGCTGTCGAACTACTTCGAATAGGCACTCTAAACTCAGACGTCAAGATGTTCCCTACCTACAACGGTGCACCCATGCGTGGCAGCAGTATGCCTATTCAACCCCACACTACCAGACCATAGCTGACAATTATGTAGCGACGGACCAACAGAACAATATGCTGGTGTCACGCGTTGCTGGGCTTGGTGAGCTGCGGCATCGGCCCATTGGGTTTACAGGGCCTTTGAGCCAGCACTTACTGGGTTACAATTCTATCATTAACGTTGTCCGACAAAGTCTTCGGGACTTGACTGAAGTCGCAGCAACGCATATGTTTCTTACCGGGTGTTGCGACCGCCTATCCGCCGACCTAACACAAGTCGCCATGAAGTCAGTCCCCCCTGAAACAAACTCTTTCATTCACAAACTAAGATACCCGACAGACTTCCATTCCTCTTACCCAAAAACTGCGCACTCAGTATCGCAGTTAAATCCTATCTCGATGAACTCATAAGCAATGACGCCGATCCAACTTCTCCACAAACTAAGGCAAGAGTCCTAGAAACTGCATCAACTAGATACTTCCCACAATCCATCGACTTCGCAGGAGATTTAAACACGGCTTTCGAGCTGTGGGACGCGGTGTACGAGGGCATCCAGAGCACAGGCAACGACATCCCCGACGCGGACAAAAAGGCCTGGACTGAAACGAACGAGTGGCTAGCTGCACGGCGGTAGGGTAAGTCGACATCTATCAGCTACTGAAATTCATGCAAAGGGCGGGGGCGAGAGGGCTCAAAAGGTAAAATGGAGCTGGCTTGTATTGAGGATTGCTGGGTGTCCATGCGTGTTTGCGTTTGGTCCTACGGCTGTGTGGGTGCATGTGGATCAAATGTAATGTGCAATAAATGATCTAATACGATTTTTCTTCGATTATTGGCGAGATCTCGGGTGCACGTATCTGTTTTTCCTAGCTGTTTCATAGCGGGGATGGGACAAAGTAAAGTTTTTTTTTAAAAAAAATACTGAACAAGTGGGCCGTATGGTGCATGATATGGGTACCATTTAGTGGCTGGTTTGGTTGGCTGAATGTGAAAATGACGAATAATAGGCCTACTTGTCCGATCTCCTTTCGCCAAGGATATGGTAGCTCAAAACGTCCATGTCTCTATTCACGTACGAATACCAGGTATATATGCTAGGGAAGGAATGGAGTACCCTTGAATTACTTGGGCAATTGAATAGTAAGTGCCCCGGGGCTGGTGTAGATTTTGAGAAGCATGGGGCAAGCGAAGGAAATAGAACGAGGGCAAAATGTACTGATGCTGCAGTTCATGATGTACTTGTGATGTTTCTATTAGATTTCAAGGATAGTCAACGGGTGTTGGAACAGCGTGTTGACATGTTTCGCATTTAGCTAGGTGCACAAACACTGTTACATGTGTGCAACCTGCCCTACTACTCTATGCGACTAGAATTTCAAATGCAAACAAGTCAGTACCTGAAAAAAGGAGTCAGGTGCTTAGCTAAGACCAAATCTGATACAGTGAATATTATGCCTCAGGGTAGGGTAGAGTCTAGATGCCTAGCAATGTGGCGCTTGAGAAAGAACGTGGGCCTTGCACACGGATACTTCCGCCTTCATTTTACCCTTCGAAAAGGGGAGCATATGACAGGTGCTTGATGAGACTAGGAGAGGTTGACACTATATCGACTCTTCCCTGTATCTGGCCTCTAGCATCCTTGCTGAATCGAGCCATACCACTTGCTGGTCAAGGTTGTACTAATGGTGTGATGGGAAGGTCTAGGCCATGGTCTAGGACGTGGATTGGGAATATACTGAAAGTAGTTAGTTTTCATAGTCAAGTCGTGCGAGGGAACCAGAATTGTATTTGGGGTCCTGGAATACTTGCACCATGTGTATCCGGTAGGCATGCATTACTATAAGAAGCGAACTTGATGCCTTTTCCGATCAGGATGATCAGAAATTCTAGTCTTGAACTGTGAGGTCAGTCACACCAGGACGGTCCTGTTGTTCAGGTCTTCATAGACCGCCAAGCAACGTCAGGTGAGCCTTTCAGAATTCCATCACTTTCGTGCTTGAAAAAGGTATGTGTTATGCTGTGTGACTCTTCAAGAACGCATCTCGAATGGGTACCACATTCCAGCCCCAGAATGCCAACGAAGTAAATAAACAACGTGAGGTTCTCGCTCCATAAGACAGGACTGAAACACGTTGGCTAACGGCCGAC
Organism: Ophiosphaerella herpotricha; assembly: GCA_028458525.1. NCBI lineage: Eukaryota > Fungi > Ascomycota > Dothideomycetes > Pleosporales > Phaeosphaeriaceae > Ophiosphaerella > Ophiosphaerella herpotricha. Next base: position 119,270 of record JALNQK010000085.1, read on the forward strand.
AGAGTAGCTAACCCACGATGGCTTCAACTTCGAATCTAAAGGTCTTTGCCGGCCTTCTTATACTTGGTCTTATTACTCCCACTATCGTCGGGGCCCCAACTGGTGCCAAGGATCGTTACCTCCCTTCCAAAGCCGATAGCAAGAATATTGTCAAACGGCGGTATCCTGATGCACTCGGCTAAACATGTAGCTTTTGCCACGCGCTTCAAAGACTAGGGAATCTAGTGCCTAAGGATGTTCAAAGTAAGGCCGACGATATCAACGATGACTTAAAAAAGCTTCTGGAATCTCTTGCGCCAGAGCTTCTCAACCCTATTCTCGACTTGCTACCAAAATATATTCTGCAAGATCTACCAAACGTCCCTCTCGATCCGGCAAATATTTTAAATCTACCACTGGATTCGCTTGGCTCTGTTGCTTCGGGGATACCGGATCCACTAGGGGCACTGGGCCTTCCCGATGTACTGGATGGGTTACAACGGGGGCAGATGTGTTGGATGGTCTAAGTTCAGGTTTGCTAGATGTCTTTGGCAACCTTGCGTCGAATGTTCCCTCGTTGACCGATATACTCGGTGGAATTCCAGGAGTTCTCGATGACCTCGCATCCGGCTTACCAATACCCACAAACGTGGTAGATGGACTTTCAGACACTCTTGGAGATCTTGCTTCCGGCCTACCAGATACCCTAGGCGGGCTCGCCTCTGTTGTGCCAGATGTCCTCAGTGGTCTTGCATCTGGTGTACCATCACCAACAGATGTTCTAGACGGTCTTGCTTCTGGAATTTCAGGTCTTAACGATATTGTTCCTGGCCTGCCGGATCTTGGAGATATCGCTTCTGTTGTGCCAGATGTCCTTGGTGGTCTTACATCGGGTGTACCAGATATACTCGGTGGTCTTGCATCAGGTGTGCCAACACCAACAGATGTGATAAATGGCCTCACGTTGGAATTCCAGGTCTTGATGAAATTGTTCCTGACCTGCCAGATCTCGGAGATCTCGCATCTGCTGTTCCAAGCCCCACGGACGTGTTGGGCAATGCAGCGTCTGCCGTCGCAGGCTTGCCTTCTATATCACCATTACCTGCAAATGTCGTAGGCGGATTACCCACAGATGTTTTGGGCAGCTTAGCGCTGTGCCAGCCAGTGCCGTTGGAGGTTTACCTGGCGTATTAGGTCGACTACCCGGTGTACATGGTGGTGGTATTTCTACTAGTGCCGTTGGAGGACTTCCAGGCATTTTAGGACTAGCAAACCCTTTAGGTGGACTACTCGGGGAGGTTGGTAGCCCACTCCCTACGCCGGCCCTGACATCCATAAAGCCGACCGTCACCAAGCCAAGTTCGGCAGTCATTTCGAGTGGCGTAGTCGGTGACGGCACCTACGCTTACACTTTCCGCTCGTTGGGTGTGATTCAGATCAACGACGCGTCCCTTCAACCAAGAAAGGGTATACTTCTAGGACTCCTCCTGGATAAAACTCTGGCCGGAACGTTTATTGATGGGCTGCACATGGAAAGCACATCATTCCATATCCATTGGCATTCTTTAACCTCATTGCAAATATCAACCTCCCGCGACCAGACGGTCTCTTGGACTCGGACAACGGCGTGGACGCTGATGACGATGTTGGAACGACATAGTAGCGCAGATGCCTCGGTGCTCTCTCTATTAGTTTAGCTTGGCAGTGAATTGTTGTGGAGTGGGTTTCACATGGGCATTTTGAGGAGAGCAATGGAGAGACGGTCTAGCCGAATCAAAAGCTTGTTTCTCTGATCTAGTCTTGTTCGAGTAAAGTCTGTGCGCATTCCCGAGCCGGCAATCTTCACATTCCGAACTGGGGCTCCAACTTGCACCTCGAACAACTCAAAAACACTCGGCGCCCTCGTCGTAGTCGCCGCAAGATGCCACGCCCGTGTCAGCGGCGACGCGAAACCGCAGCCACCCAGCGCAAATCAAAGCCGAATCCCAAACCCGCCGGCCCGCCCCCGATTCGGCACAAGGCACGGCAGAAAGCTATCCATAACGCCCGGCATGACCGCCCTCGGCCAGATAGGAGCCAAAACGACTGCGTGGCGCTTGGCCAGGACGACTTCCTTGAGGATGGCGAATTGCTTACCGACGATACCTCGGATGTGGGTGGATTGGGCGGCTCCGGCGCGGCTCTCACCATCAATGTGCAGCTCGACCATGTGCAGAGAGGGAACGGCAGAGGGGCAGAGATCATGTTCTCGGAGCGAGAAGCCATTGCCATCTACCGATCCCTCCATCGCGCCGGCTTCCCGCTGGCCAGGACAACAATGCAGCGCTATCAACACGGCGTCCCGCATCGGGAGCCGCCGTTGCAGTCTGCCGAGCCACCTAAGAAGTTGGCTCCTGTTGGCTTATCACACTACTCACGCATAACTTTTGGTTCGGATACAGCCGTGGATTCCCTACTCAATCAAGCCAACACGTCTTGCTCAAGTGCTTCCTCTCACATCTCGCCTGCGTCTTCGGCCATGTCTCGCCAACCCAGTTCAAGCACTGCGACGAGTCAGTCATCTGCCGCCGGCTGCCACACACGCGATTCCGCCCGCTACTACAAATTCAATTGGGGAGCCCATAATGGCAAGCATTTCCTCGACGTTCCGGTGAGCTACCTGCGAACCATAGCTGGCAATCCGAGCATCATCGATAGGCACCCAGGCCTACGGGACGCCTTCGACTATCACAGACCAGGTATGCGCCGCACAGAGCTTACAGAGCGACAGCTGGCAGCGCAACATGGAACACCCATCCAAACGGCATCGCAGGGACAACATCAAGGCACCAGAACTCAACCTGCATCTTCGTGGAAGAGCTTCAGGTTTCCTTCGGGCGCACACGCAAAAAAGGGGCTCAATGAGGTTCCCGAAAAGTACCTACGAACTATTCAAAGTATGCCGCATGTTGTGAAGAAGTGGGCTGGGCTGAAGGAGGCTCTTGAAGACTACGATACAAAGAATGGCAGACACAATAAAATCTCGCGATGATGGGCCGTGACCCCCAAGCGGCATGGTTTAGATTCTATCTGTGTAGGAAGCGTTTGCTAGAGGCAGCCATCTACTCTGCAACGTCATGGCCCAACCTTATAGATCCCGTTGGCATACGTAGTGCCCTACTTATCTTCAAAATGAGGACTCGATCTTCAGCATAAGGACAGCTAAGGACAGCTAAGGGCAGCTAAGGGCAGCTAAGGGCAGCTGTGTATACCACCGCTCTAACTCTCGCATGAACTCAATCCTGAAGCCATGAGAGCTCCAAAACGCAAAAAAAAAAAAAAAAAAAAGCCCCACCCTCCCGTTCTAAAACGGGCTCTTGTAATCAGAGAGCAAGGAAGGGTGATGTGGCTTGCCTCAGTTCAACACAGAACAGCAGTGTATTGAGAGTAGCAGGGCAACATTTGTCTTCATTTACAATGACGAGCATAAGAAAGGTAGGATGTCAAAGCTACATTCTAGAGGAAAAGGACATATCTTTCCGGCCATGCTGCACGCACGACCAACGAAGAAGAAGAGTGAGAACGTTCTGTCGATGTCGGAGCCAAGCCAAATATCAGCAACTTTACAATCAAGATATTTTGTTCTGTTGCTACCTCCAAAGCGGTGACTTCACTAAAAATCTGCTGTTATGAGTATTCGTGGTTTCATGAGCCTGGAAGGAGCAATAAAACTCTCGAAGAGATAGCGAAGCAGATGACTGCATTCGAAGAGTGTCGGTTTTTATGCGATTAGATCATAGCTTTATTAGGACAAGTCCATCCACATAACGACATGTAGGATCGCGGGAAGCACCCTGACGCATATCTAATCTAGATAGCACCCACACTTTTCTCAATTTTTGGTATTACCCAGAGATTTTACCACTTACACGCCTGCCCCTTGGTTCTCGTTTCTTGCACTTCCCTTATGTCATATTCTCAGAAATCTAAGACCTAACACTAGCTAAGTTTCTCGAGCTCCCACGCACGTTGGGAAACCAAGGTTGCTCATTAAATTCATGTGACGAAGCGGTTAGGCATAATGGCTCTAATTTGCCTTGGCCGTTCATGTGTTCAACATAATATCTGTCTTCATACTATATACCAAATCCGGAGCGGCAATGTTTATTCCGCGCTTGTCCTGGTTTCCACACTCTTGTCTGGCCTTTCGTTTTCAAGACCGCTATTCGCGATATTACACGGCCATTACTACAGCCTGACAGCTGACAACTTTCTTTCTATAGGTGGGACGAGTAAGAAAGATTAATTCTTTCTTAATACGACTGACCGCATGTCAGCAAGGACCGGCGAGTTGAGTTCGGGTTGAAATGTTCCTGAGATAATACACCGACATAATTTCATGTCTGCCATCACGCCCATTTTGTGTTACCCGGTATGATAGAAAACACGGAGAATTATCGTACTGAGGTACTACATATTGCATGTATGTTCGATTAAAGGGAGTCCTTAGGATCAAACAATGCATCTCATGCTAGCTATTTGCCCAGTCCGCCACCAAGGCACCTATGCAACAAAACCTCTATTATGCCAACGGAAATACTTGGAACACTGTCGGCATGTTAGAAGTTTTCTGAATTGCGGTTATTCCGTTCGCCGAGAACATGGCATCTCCGTCGCTTATGGCGCTTGAACAAAGTGCTCCGGGGAAAGTTAATTAAACCAACGGGTAGGAACCTGGTTTGCACCACACATACAACAGCATGTCTCGCATTTTCACGTCGTGTGGTCGTACATTTGAGATTGCCCAGGGTAGATCTAATATCAATATAGTATGTGGAACTTTGCCCTACGGACTTGCTAATCGTTGGTACACCACATCTGCTGTGTGCGTGTCACAACCCCAGACCCAAGAACGATACGCCTACTTTCGCTTCTACTCCTTCCGTATTACTGCTAGATACAATGTAAATATAGGCTTTTTGTAGTTTGAAGCACTCTTGTAGCCTAGGCGAGCACGGAGTGGTTCCTCCGTGTCAATGTTTCTCTACTGGGACTATAACCGGATACTTCGTGACCATCAAAATCAAATAAGTATATGTATGCAGATGGTTTTCACGTAGACACATACGCTTATAATCCTGTCCTCTATTTCAGCTTCCCCTATCCTTTGTCACCACAATGCATTCCTCTATCTTCATTCTCGGCGCCGTAGCAGTGCTATTAGACACCACAACCGCCCATGGATACGTTAGAGCTGTCAACGTGAAAGGAACATGGACTGCAGGCTCTGATCCTATCTGGTGGTATTCACCAGCTAACAGCCGACCGCAAACCGCGGGTTGGGACGCACTCAACCAAGACACAGGCTTTGTGGAGCCAGCATCTGTCGACTCTCCCGATGTCAACTGCCATAAGAGCGCAACAGCTGGCCGCCTCTATGTCAGTGCCAACGCCGGAGACACAGTTCAGTTCGCCTGGAATACTTGGCCCGAGTCACACAGGGGCCCCATAATAAACTATATTGCACCTTGCAACGGTATGTTACCTGCCTCCACCAAATCGAACAGTGATGACATTTGAACAACAGGCGACTGCACAACCTTAACTCCTGCTTCTCTGCGCTGGACTAAATTCTCTCAAACTGCGCTCACTGGGACACCGAATACATGGACAACAGACCTACTCATCAAAAATAACTTCACGACTTCGACAATATTGCCAGCCCGTCTGGCGCCAGGCAACTACGTCATTCGCCACGAGATAATTGCCTTGCACGGTGGCCAAAACGACAACGGCGCCCAGTTGTACCCGCAGTGCTTGAATTTCAAAATTGGTGGGAGTGGCAATGTTGTCCCGACAGGTGGCGTGCCAGGAACTAGTCTTTACAAGCGTGATGAGGCTGGTATCAAGTTTAATATCGTAAGTCCACAAGGTTGATCCATTGGAAATACTACTGATTTTGATCAATAGTATACGAATCCAACAACGTACCCGTTCCCAGGACCAACGGTGTGGACAGCGGCAAATTGAGGGCGGCAAGCGTTTTAGAGGAGTGTATTGGGGCTTTTTGGATGCCTTTTTAGCTTCGTATCAATATTTGGTGGAATAGACATGCTCCCCTATCTAACTTGGCTTTGCTTCCTGTCATTAGTGCTTTGTGGCATGATATGGATACTTTCATCACTATTCAAAACAGCTACGCTCCTGACACGGACAAATTGACTTTCGAATTCTCTGGGTCTGGTTAAATGATTGACTATTGCAGAAAATGGTACTCTCTCGTAATAGTACAGTTTTTTTGCCACAAGGCTTTGTCCGCAGCCCACCGCACTCTGCTGGAGGTTGAGAGGCTTGCAATAATCATGCTCATACACCGATTTATTTTCAATCTCTTGTACAGGGCCTTTTGGCCATAATAGACGTCTCTATTTATTCTAGACTTACTATATGAAGCATAATCTCAGTTTTGTATAACATGTTATGATTGTAGATGGCTACCCGGACTTGGCCATTAGAGCAAAGTGGTCGGCGGGATGATAAAATAGAGTTTAACAGGGTCTTTCGTGTTATATATTTGTTGAAAAATAGTCTATATCCATGCTCTTAACCGGCTGAGGCCCCGGAGACCTCATTTAAAACAGTGATGTACTGTTTGAATAAAGGAATATCTGCTAAGTAATGTTTAGACGATACTCTTATGTTAATGGAAAGAGGTGATAGCTGTTGAAGAGAGCTGTAATCTAAAAAAATCAACCATCTTTACTGATCATAACGTAACAGAGATTCGGTTAAGGGTCTTGAAGTTATGAAAACTAATGACTATGAGAAGCAAAACTGAGCCAGCACTAAACAACCACATATCTTCCTTGCAGCTCTTGCCATTTCTAAATCGGCGGGTGAAGACAAGCCTTACGTGATAAGGAAGGGTCGCATATCGTTATCTCGCGCAGAGTGTACCTCTGCCTCAAAACTATGTATGTAGCAGTCGCCTATAAGGGAGCAGCGCTTGTGGTTTGCTATGGCATCCGTTGGCGTGCTGAAGCTTCGCAACCACGCCGCTGGTGACTTCGAAGATTTAGGTCGAAAAATATAGGGAGTTGGGCATGTAGGAATTGCGATGATAAGGTCACCGGGTTCCATATCAGCCGGGCCTATGCCAAAGGAACCGTCGCTACCCCAAAAGCAAGTTCGTCCTGCAACAGTATGGCAGAGAATCTCGGCAAATTCATGCCCGTCTAGGTTTCTGACGTTAGAACCTTTGAGGGATTTGTTCTCAGAACCCCAAACGGAATTTGTATCGTACCGTAGGCCGAGTTGTGAGCTGGATGAGCTGTATGTCAGACCTTTCAAAAGGATCTTCAGCCCGTCAGAGATACTCGCTGCTTTTGCATACAGGCCTTTACTGTCATTATGGTTCTTGTTGGCCCAAGGATCCAATGTACTCATATCTTGTGCTTCGCGAATCAAATGAGCCAAGATCCCACTGATACCAGGAGTCTCCTCTGAATGGGCATCATGCAGCCATGGGTGGTCTGGGCTCAGGGCTATTTCGCGCTTTATGATAGTGCCGAGGGACAGAGTTGGTATGAAATGGTTTCCTTCCGCATGACTCTCCCCAAAGTGGCGATTGAGTCTGAATGTGCTGCGATCAAACAATGCGTACCAGTCCTGGAGCAACTCAAGTAAATTACCGTCCCATACTGGGACTTCTGCACCCATTCCAACGCGGGTCACTGTGCCAAGTTTTACGCCACGAATACTAAGGGCACTTCTCCCGAAAACATCAAGTATCGTAGCCTTAGCAGATTGTTTTGGTGGTTCGGCATCTTGTTTGTCAATGGTAATCTGTGTAACAAGAGGTGTGTATCCAGGAAGATGTCTCCAATCCGGTACCCAGGAAGGTATGGAGATGTTTGATCGAAAGGCACCACCACAATTGAGAATAGCAAAATTGCCTGATCTAATGTGCGTTTCTGCGTACTGGATGTACACTTTTTCTAGTGGATCATCGTAAGAAACGGGTACCTGGACGTTGGTGAGAGCATTGAGAGCATAAATCCGATCATGTGGTACTTCGCATTCTGCGGTAGCAAATTCAACCATAAGACTCAGCACGTCGGAACGAGTGCGTGGTGTATTTGCAGACCGGAGCTTGTAGATCATCCAATGCTTACGAAGCATGCTGGTGGTTGCTGATTTGAGGCGAGAGTGTCTTTGTGCGAATAGCCAGGCTTGTCTGACGAAATCCATATAGTCAATACTATATTTCCCACAAAGCATTGTTGCTTGCTTTGCCATAACGACCTCTTGAATAACCCATCGACGGGTGAACCAGGGTCTGTCAAGCATGAATGAACGCAACCCTTCCCATGTAGCAATATGCTGCTCACCGTACCGGCTGTCAGCATACTTGACAAGATTTTCAAAAAAATGGCCAATTGCGTCGAATGAGTCTGTCGGTAGTGCAACCCAGATCACTACGGATTTGGCTTGTGCATAAATTTCACCCATAAATTTCACTTGTAAACTTTTCTCCTGTATATCTTCTTGATTGATGCACAATGCATCAATCCAAACACATCTTTGCTCAGTTGTAGAACGAAGGTGCCTCAACATGGTATCCAAATTTGATCGAATCTTGATTACACCTCGCCCGTCAATCTCCAAATCTTCTGTCGGACCCTGCTTGCCCCATGTATACGAGATCGCCTCGTACTGTAACTGTATAGGCACATCATCGATGGCGTGGCTTACTTTGGCGCCACCGTCGACAGATTTGATGATCCGAACCTGTCGTAAGCTAGCATAAAGTGGTGCACTGAGTTCTGAGGCAGGCCGAAGAAGGAGCACTCGGGTATTCGCTCCATCCTGAAGAGGATAATACTTGTAATTCTGGTGGGTCATTGCAGGTTTCTGCCGCACCGAGCCCCCCAATCTGAGGTACATGTAATTCGCAGTAATTCGAGATGCGGTAATGGAAGTTTTGAATGACTGAGGGCTAAATTGTAGTCGCAATGCCGAGAGGCTGGTATGCTTAGCCAACCAATGTCAAGGTGAGGTTGAAAAGGTGTGAAATATTGACAACGGCGCATCAGTTATTAGCGTGGTTGGCATGACAGCATGATAATGCAGCCGTGTTCATTTTGAAAGGAGGGTATATGAACAATAGCGATGGGCGAGGGTGTTTATGTCCGATGCAGTTCCGTCAGCCCGGGCGGCCGTACTTCGGCAGGAAGGTCCACCGAGCTTTCTCGTTTGGGATTTTCAACTCAACAACATCAACTCATAGCAACTACAACGCCATATTTTTGGCCAAGGCAAGAACTATTTTCTTCTTTTCATCACCACCTGATTCTATTCCTGTTCACTTGTTGACGCTTAAGCACGAGGATTCAACAACAAGGATGGCGACCGATGAAAATACCCGACACTTCTCCAGTGATGAGAGCTCAAGCTCAAACCTACGAGTTAGCGGCTTGTTGGGTAGACCATGTCAATTAGAGTTCCTGCACTGTAAGAGTCAGGGCCATCAAACCATGCGGGAAAGACCGCATCCACGTGGCATGCACATTCTCACACGTTGTGGCGTTCAATCCATGATCCTAGGCGCCGCACAAAGCACACTGTCACGTTGTGGCCCAATTATGATCTTTAGAGCTCTTTTCGCGTAGGAACCTCGCACCCAACTTGTTCGGGCTGTTTGCTGGGCAATAATTCCCGTGATCGACACATTCACACCCTCCACCCAGTATTTTGTCGGGGAGGAAACCTTGGGCGGCGGCTTCGATTTGGGTTTTAGCTCCATGAGTAAATGCTGTGTGATGAAGCGTCCCACTTTGAACGATTTTGCGTCTCGGCTTTCGCTCTCAAGTTGTTGCCTCGACCTTGGATTACGGAAGAAGATAACCTTTGCTAGAAACCTTGCACAATTAAGAGGAGATTGACACACTTCCATTCTATATATGATCCGTAATACGATTGGTTGACATGAGAAAGAGACTGCAGAAGGACTTCTTCACGAGGTTCTACACCTTGATTCCTTCCATGACGATTCGTCGTTTAGTTTGAGACATTCGATTATTCTGGAAGCATAGCAACCTCTCTTGAGTCAAATTCCGGACCTATCTCCCGTTGATCAAATAACCAGGTTCTTGGTACTCATGATAGGATAGTAACCCAAAATTCTACATAGAGCCGCATATGAATTTGAACAGGAGGAAAGATAAGGCTTTCTTATGGCAGCATTCATTCTTGAATGTTGAGCTATGATTAGACAGAACTTTACCCATCTTCTGTCATCTTCGAAAGGTCCTCGAAGTGGTTTCAGGAACATATCATAGCCCACTCACTAAACATGACAACTCAAGACAAGCACTTTACTGAACATGAGACGCCAAGACCTCTCACCAGCAATGCAAACTGCTAAATTATCAAAAAGATGGTGGTTGGGTGGCTTTCAGGTTTCTAGCGCATATATCATTTTCGAAAGGGATATAGTCAACAGCAGCCTGGGTCTTAGTGCTGGCTATGTATGTTTGCCAGTCCACCATACGAACCAGGATGGGGCCAAATGCCATTCTAGGGCTGGTACGTTGGCACCCAGCGCGTAGATGGCATGGTCGAGCATCTCGTAATAGAAGGTATTATGCTTTTGGTGGTGGCGTAGCAGTTTCACAATCGTGGCCTAACTCTTGGCGGTACCCCAGACCGACGACTCATGAACATCACTTCAGTTTACACAACTTTCTCCGTCTACAATACATATTGCTATGGAAGTAGTTGCGTCATTTTGTTGCTGGCCTGTGGATGCAGATGTTGAAGCGGATCTTGAGGAGACGTTACCTCTAATACCTGTTCATGTTCTTCCAGCATTTACGTATCAAGACATCTCACTAAACGAATTTCGCGTCATCGTTCTTCACCCGGCTCAAAACTTTAACGATGATATCGAAGCTCATTTACAGACTCGAAATCGCTCGGATGCGAAATTTTATGAGGCAGTGTCTTATACCTGGGGTACTGACGAAAAGAGCGACCGGCTGCATATTTACGACGAAAAGTTCGCCACCGCACACCTGCACAACCAACAATGGTTTACCAGAATGTTTCGATACACTCAAATACGCGGCCATGCCAACTCGGAACTTTCAGTAAGGCCTAATGTGACGAACATGCTACGTTACCTCCGCTATAGGTGGCTCCCTCGTTACCTCTGGATTGATGCAATCTGTATTAATCAGAATAACATTGAAGAGAAAAGTCAACAAGTAGGCCAAATGGGAGATATCTACCGGAAATCTGGAAGGACCTTGATATGGCTCGGTAGTTCGAAGAGCCATCCCCGTCCACTGTCAGCATTGGTCACCGCGACACGTGCACAAAGATTCGAATCCTGGGGTGCTCTCAGCGAGGAAACAAAGGAACGTAATCGGGAGTTGAATAAAATCGACCTCAATGAAATCTTGAGCCTTTCATGGTTCCGCCGTCGGTGGGTCATTCAAGAGGTCGCTTTATCGCAGCGCCCACGAGTCGTGTTCGGATACGACGTAATGCCTTTCGAAGACATGACATTCTTTATCAATCAACTGAGGGACCCTTGTGATAAGAACTCTACAGCCACCGACTCGTTGCATAGACTTGAGTCGATGACCAGCCTCCAACGCCGTCACAGCTTTGGTGGAGGCAACCTCTTGATCAGCATGAAACACGACATATTCCAAAAGTACTATCGATATCATCCAAAAACAAATACTTCGGTGGATTTCATTCAACTCCTAGTGAGTATGTGTTCAGCCCAATGCTCAGATGATCGAGATCGCATATATGCCCTTAACAGCCTAGGAGGAAGACCAACTGTGGTGGACTATCAGGAATCTACCGAAGAAGTTTTTACTCGCTTTGCTATGGATGAATGTACCCAAAGTCTCGAAACTCTGTACTGCTGTGGGGCCTTTCCTTCCCAGGAACTGCCAAGCTTTGTACCTGATTGGAGATCACCGCGTCATTGGATCCCTATCAAGTCTTTTGAAGAACGGCCACCTAGCCATCTGCTATTCTCTGAGCACTCACGTCAAAGTAATCGACCTCAAAATAGGCCAGTATTTATCGAGTCAAGGATCATGGTGGTTCATGCAATTCCGTTTACATTCGTGGCCTCGAAAAGACCTCAATCACACTCTTGGCATGCAGAGCCGTGGATTGAACTACGGCGTCTTATCCAATTCTATTTACGCAGCGAAAACTTGCATAAAACGTCCATTGAGATACATTCATTTGATCGAGTCATGAAAACTCTCACTGCTGGCGCTATACAGTCTGGCACGAATTTGGAAGGATGGCTTCGATCAGAACAACCTCTAAATGAGGTTTCAGAGGGTAGCAGTGAGAATCCGAATGCTTGCTGCGAGTGTAGCGACAAGTGCTTTTGTGAATACCCTCATGGGCACATCAACGTGCACAACATCTTGGCGAGAATGGAGCAAATCATGCAAGGTCGCTGTAGTTTCATCTCACAGAGAGGAGATTGGGGAGTAGGACCAGTGTCTATGCTTCTAGGTGACCGGATAGTGGCTCTTCCAGGTTGCCGATATCCACTCGTGTTACGACCATCCGCCCCCGCAGTAAGTTCATCTCGCACAACAGCATCAGTTCGGCTCTGAAGTAATTCGAATAGATACCGAGAACGTTCAGGATCGTTGGGGACTGTTACATGACCCCTTTCGAGGGTTATTCCCAACTGAGTAGAATACACACCGTCCAATCCATCTCAATCGTGTAGATGACCAATACAGCAAAAATGTAATATATCAAAGATCGCAGCTTGGAATTTTGCAAATCAAATCAATATTTAGTATACAATGCGCCGTATTACTTCGCTATGTATCATTTGACAAGGAAACTTAGTGATTAGTTATTCCGGTAGACACGCCCTCGTACCTCGCACCGCCAAGTGTCCTCGCTCCTCCTGCCGGTTCATGCGCAACGCGGTTCATATCCACTCCGTTACCAAAGCGATGTGATCCGCTTCTTCCTTCGTAACCACTAGTCTTTGTTCTCTTTCTTGATATACACATGCGAACTAGGAAAGCGATAAGAGCGACGACAATTACTCCTCCAGCTGCAGCACCAACACCAACGCCAATCTTTGCCTCCTTCGTCAAAACGGGTTCATCATTTTCGGGAAGAAGCTGATACTGCATCGAATATACGATGTTGACGATCGCGGAAGTAGGCTTTGATGGATTCAATGGCGCAGTTGGTCGAGTGAACACCACTGGGGTAATGGTACCACTACTAGCTCGACTCTCACTGAGTGTACTCATCATTCCGACCCCGTATGCGAGTGTGGCTGGAATCTCTGGCGGTACAAGAGCCTTGTTCAAAGATGAGTAGCAGGGCCTTTGTTGCCCTCCAAGCTCAGTGGTCCACAACCAGTACGATCTGAAACGGGTGTTCACATCAGTCCAGGTCTTGTCTTAGGGGTTGTGGACGAATAACTTACGAAGGGCAACATGCCAACCCACTACTCACCGTAACTGTATGATAATCCAAGGGACATCCAAGAATGGCACCCTGACTTGGTAGCGAGCTTATTGGAAACGCTGCCCTTCCACCACCCGCACCGCCATTCGGCTTTTGTATACTCTCAGCTTTGGCCTGTGTGACCACGGGATCAGACACCTCTGCCGTGGGCGTAGGACAACATTCAGATTTGGACGATACGCAGCCAATGACTGGGAGCCATAGGGCTGTTGGACCATCAAGAATCGTGTAATTGGGCTCGGTGCAGTGCCCTTGGAGGATCTTAGCACTTGATCCTTCATACTGTGGTATACTTGAGTGCTTTGTGGTTGTGAGGGGCCCTTGATCGATAGGGGCGACTGTTACGGGAACGAAAGACGGCGATGGGATGGCAGTTGGTGTCCGGGGTTCAGAAGTGGCACCCGGCTTTGTTGTTGCAGGCGGACCTCGCGAAGTGGTTGTAGTTAGTACTGCAGTCGTGCCATCTATGGTCGTCAGTCCAGGCAGCCGCAGATCCAAGATTTCAGCAACATACTTATCAAAGGGAATGGTGCCTGTGGAAACCGAGGCCTCACATATGGTCCTGCTCGCATTGTCCTTCTCAAGTTCTTCTGCGGGTAGCGGGGTGAAAATTGTGTGCAATCGATTATGGGAAGAAGACAGTGAAAAGCATCTCAGCTCCACTTCAGGGTTAACATGCTTCTTATAATTACGTATTCGTCGTATTGTGTTTTCAGCCGCCAAGCGCAAGCACTCACAAGCATTGCCTTGAGAATTGTCGCCCTCCGCCAAAGCGCACTTGGGCATAATGACAACACCTAAACGCCAAAAAAAGCTCTGCCATGGCCACAATGTACTCATGATTGGCCCAAAACACATGCACGGTCGAGTCAATGTGCAGACCTGCAACTAAGCCAAGACATTCCGTTGTCAAGATGTGGTGGCGATGATCGCGAGCGTGCCGTCGCTTATTTCATCTTGTGATTGGTTGAAAGGATTAGTCCCGATTAGTGTAACTTTCGCCGCCAATGTGAAGAATGAACGTGAAAAGTCATTGGCATGGTGCGCAATCAGTATTTATTGTCATTGGTTTTCTCCCGGAGCTACCTAGGTATGTGGTACTATGCCGGCTGTGTTCGGCTTCATATTCCGCCTTCACGATCCAGGTAGGTAGCCGCGTTGGTAAATGGAGACGGGTACCGCCAGCGTTTGTTCAGGAGTGGCCTACTTGGCCAAGTCCCAAAACTAAATTGAATAATCTCGTATACACGCATGCATAAAATAATAGGTGCGACAATTGATACCAAGGCTATAGGTAATCACAGTTGACTCCAACAAGCAACTACACATTCCAATAAAAACACTTGGCTATGAAATTACACAACTCTTAGGCTCAACAAAAAGCTTATTTCATAATGTCCGTACGCTTAGGTCGGTGCTGTTTCATTTCCACTGTCTCTTACTCTACGCACCAAACCCCAAGAACTTGTTTTTCAGCTCCTTTTTGCTGCTGCTGCTTCTTTCGCTCCTGGAGTTTCTTCACCCTACGGATTGATAGCCTAATGCCTAATGGTCCTACGATTACATAGAACAATCGCCTAAGTTAGAATGAGGAAAATATCTGTTGGATTGGTCAAAGCCTCCCCTGAAGGTAAAAAAATGCCCCAGGGCTCGACTAACGTGGTTTAACGTGTCTGTGCACGGTATGCACGTGTTCGCGCGATGCACGCGAACACCAAACTTGAGTCTGACCTACCTCTCTACAATGCGCGATAACTCCACCAATATAGACCCGATTCAAGCTGCGATTGAAGAAATCAAATTGCGAGAACAAGGAGAAGACTTTGTATACGCAGAAGTTGCCGCCAAATTTGGTGTTGAACAAACTACGCTAAGCCGAAGACACCGGGACCTGACAAGCTCAGAACAGAACCGAAACCTCAACTAGAGAAAGCTTAGCCTACAACAAGAGGATAAGCTTGTATAATATATTAAAAAGCTTATAGAGAGAAGCCTTCTACCTACAAGAGAGATAATAAGAAACTTAGCGTTATAGATAGCTTACAAGATAGTTAGCAAGAGCTAGGTAACTCGCTTCCTCTATCGAAACCAGGACTTAGTTATATCCAAATGGACCACTAGCATTAACCGCACACAGCACTAAGCTAATTCCTATACAAAGTACAAGCTATATTTTAACTTGTTATATTAGAAGATAGAGGAATATTAAATAGAGCTGTAGTATATATATAATATAGATAAGAAAGGCTTTATAATTAGTATTATTAGGAGGTCTAAACGTATCTTTAGCTAAGTAATATAGGAGAGAAAGGAGGCTTGTACAGCTCTCTAGGATAGCTCTTGCAAGTAGATAACTACCCTAGTATATATTTATATAGATAAGATATCTCTACTACTTAGACTTATCTATAAAGCTACCTATAGAGCTATAAGATTAGTATAAGTAGATATAATTAAAGCTAGAGAGTATTAAGTCTTTATTAGCTTATCTCTATCTAGGTAGACAAATAACAACGTTAGCCTAGTATAGCTTAAGTAGGTATTTAACTACTATACTATAAGTAAAGCTAGACGCCTATATTAGTTACTTATTATAGATAGGTATAGTGTTACAGGTTACAACCCTACACAGGAACTAGAACTAATAGAACTAAGGTTACCTTCAAGTAGTATCCTAATAGGCTATAAATCTAAGGGATTTAGATAGGACAATAACGTAGAATATAATCTAGACACGTAAGAAGTTACGTACAACAATCTATAGATCTGCTATATAGATTAATAGATTAAAGTAATCTATAGATCTACAATATAGATTAATAGATTAAGAGGATCTATAGATCTATTTTATAGAGTAATAGATTAATAGACAAGCTATAAGTATATAGTAAGTAAGATAACTATTATTAGGATAGTATTATTAATCTCTAATCTTTAACTTAGAGTAATATACTCTTAATATCTACTATTTAGAATTATTATTGTACCTTAGCTCTATTAACAGTTACCTAATACCTATATCTATCTACGTTGTTATTACAGGTTATAACCCTATACAGGCTCTTAAACTAATAGAACCTAAGTTACCTAACAACCTATTATACTACAGGACTAAGGAGCTTAAATAGGATAGTAATGTAGAGTATAATTTAAATATATAAGACTAACTTAGTACTTTATTAGTCTTAGTAAATACAAAGTATAAAGTTAACTTAGTACTTTATTAGTCTTAGTAAATATAAAGTACAAAGTAACAAAGTATATAGTTAATAAAATATACCTTAATAGAAGGGTATTATTAATCCTAATCTTTAACCTAGAGTAATATACTCTTAATATCTACAATTTAGAATTATTATTATACTTTATCCTATTAATAGTTAACCTAATACCTATATCTATCTACGTTGCACTCTAATTACAATTACTACGTACCTAGGTAAGTTAGCTAATAGGTACTATAGCTAATAACCCTTATACTTTAATAATTATTACTTTAGAGAGTAAAGTATAAGTAGTGTATAGTCTAAGCTACGTAACAAAAATAGCTATATTAATAGGAAAAGAACCTCTTAAGATATATAAGTTAGATAATATAGACTTTAGAAATATTAGGGAAATCCTAAGAAGTCTTTACAAAGATAGAGAATAAATAAAGGTAGTAATTAAGAAACTCTTTAAATAAAATAATAAGTTAAAAAGCTATATTAACTAGAATAAGACCTAGGTAAGAGCTATTACTAAGGACTAGGAAAGAATTAAAGATATTACAGGCTGCCTAGGAACAAGCGCAATAAAGAAGCTACTAAAGATACCTAAACTTAAGAAGTTTAATAAGAACCTTCTTAGTAGTAGTAATACTATATCTAGATATATAAGTAGAGTACTTTAATATAGAAGAAAAGAAAGTTATATATATAAGAATATACTTTAAAAGAAAAGTAATAAAGTAGTTTAATCTATATTAAATAGACTATAGGCTTAATATACTTAAATAATAAAAAGAGAGAATAGTAATAATATTTAGTAATTTTAAATAATTTGTTAAAAGACTTAAGATAGTATTTAGAGATATAGACGTTACAAGATAAGCTAAAGAAAAACTCCTAGGCCTAAAATAAATAAAAGAAGTAGTAGAATATATATTAATATTTAAATAACTATCTATAAATACTAAATAGGATAAACTAGTATTAATAGTAAGATTTAAACAAGGCCTAAAAAGAGAAATCTAATATAAAATAATCTAAATAGAAAAAGTATAAACTCTTAAAGCTATAAAGGTACAAGCTATTTAAATTAATAACAAACTTAAAAAATAGAAAAAGAACTAATTAGGAGAAATAAGAAATACCTAAGACTATAGAGATCTAATAATCCTAGATACTAACAAGAAAAGTAAAAAGAAAGACTTTAAATACTATAACTATAATAAGAAAAGGTATTATATAAAAGATTATAAAAGTAAGAAAAAAGAAAGTAAGAAAGACTTTACCTATTATAACTATAGAAAGAAAGGCTACTTTATAAAGGACTACTAAAGTAAGTAGAAAAAAGAGATATAGTTTAAAATAAATAAAATAAGAAAAAACTCTAAAGAATATATAGAAGAACTATAAAAGAAAGTAGTAGCTAGCTAAGAAAACTATTAAAGGTTATACTAGATATTCTACTATAAAGATATATATCTAACGTATATCTATATAAAGTAAGGAGCTAGATAGTTTCTATAAGAGAAATAGAACTAAATAGTAGTAATAAAAGAATAAATCTAAAAATAAGTAGAAGAAACTTATAAGGATTAAGATAAGGGATTAGAAGTAGAAACCTAAAGAGTAGGGCTCCTAACCCTATTATAAATAATAAAAGAAGATTAAGAAGATACTTTAAAAAGAAAGAGCTCTAGTATAGAGAGTTAAGAGAACTCTAGTATAGAGGGCTAAGAAAGCTCTAAAATAGAGATACTAGTACAAGATAAGAAGTTCCTATTAAGATAAAGACTAATATTAGGAATAGAAGAAGTATATAACAAATAAAAGTTATACTTCTTAAAAGAAATAAGGATTATATCCTTTAGATACTAGATAGAAATAAATATAGTAGCTATAGGAGATATACCTATACAAGAAGAATAGACCTAATTAGTAAAGAAAATAAAATAGCTAGAAAATACCTATATATAGAGTAAACTAGTACAGTACTATATCCTAGTATAAAATAAGCTAAGAAAGGATAAGTATAGAGAAGAGGATAATATAAGAGTATAATTAAATTACTCTATATATTATAAGATTACTTAGGTATCCTATATAAAGGTAGGCTGTTAAATATACAAGAAACCTAAGGATATAAACAAGGTATAGCTAAAAAGAAATAATAACTAAAACCTTATAAAGGCTATTAAAAGGATAGAGGTCTATAGATAGTAACTAGTAAAAACTTAAAAAAGATATTTAATATTAAAACTAGGAAACAAATTATCTAAAGAATATATATAAGGAAAGCCTTAGTACAAATATATATAAAACAAATACCTAAAATACGTCTAAGAGAAGGTTAAAATAAAATATTAGCCTAAGAAGGAAATACTTTAAAGAATAAAGAGACTACACGTAACTATAGAAGGCTACTACTAAAGAAAGAAAATCTAAATTATAGTAGATAGTAGAGCTACCTAAAACTTTATAAGAAAGAAGTTTATAGAATAGTAGAAAATATAGTAAGTACTAAAGAAATACCTATAATAATTAAGTACTATTAAAAGATTACTATTTTAAGAACTAGTTAGCTTTAAGACTAAACCCTTAATATTAGAGGTATAAGGCCTAGAAATTAATAATCTAATTATAGACATAATATAACTTAACAAATACTAAGATATAATATTAGGAATACTATAGCTAGAGATAGTAAACTCCTAAATTAATTAGAGAATAGGAAAGATTATATATAAACAAGATATACTACAAGTAAATATTAAAAAATATATAAGAAAGTTCCTAGAAGAATACAAGAAATAAAAAGAGTCCCTAATAGAACTTAAGAACTACTAACTAATGTATAAACTATAGGACCTAAAAATAGAGCTAGAAGAAGGTAAAACTATAGAATAGAGCCTAGTCTACTAAAAAATAGAAGACAAAGTAAAAATTAAAAAAGAATATATTAAGATAGTACTCTAAAATAAGTAGATAAGACCTTTAAACTTATTAGTAGCTTATAGAACCCTCTTTATAGATAAGAAAAGAATAAAAGAAAAAAGATTCTATATAAACTTTAAGAGAACTAATATAATAATAGATAAGAACTAATACTCCTTACCTTGTATAGATAAGATATAGGATAGGATAAGTAAAGCTAAAATCTTTACAAAACTCGATATATAGAACGCCTATTACTAGATCTAAATAGTAAAAGGATATAAGTAGAAAATAGTATTTAGAATATAATATAGATTATACAAATACTAAGTAGTACCCTTTAGATTAACTAACGTACTAGCTATATTCTAAGAAAGGATTAATATAATATTATAAGAATACTTAGATATCTTTATATTTATATACTTAGATAATATCTTAATATTCTCTAAGAATAAAGAAGATTACGTAAAATATATATATAAGATACTAGAACTTCTAGTAGAAAACTAGATATTTCTTAAAATAAGGAAATATAAATTCTATACTAAGAAAACTAATTTCTTAGGATTTATTATTAAGCTAGGATAATTAAGAATCGACCTAGTAAAAATAGACGCTATAATTAAATAGCTAATACTAAAGAATATTACTAAGATCTAATAATTTTAAAGACTTACAAACTTTTACTAAAAGTTTATAATAGGATAGTTAGAACTTATAAAGCTACTAATAAGACTAATAAAGAAAAATATACTCTTTAAATAAATAAAAGAATATAAAAAGGCTTTTAATACTATAAAAAAGAAATTTAGAAAAGACCTAGTCCTAAGAATATTTAATCTAGAACTACTACTAATAGTTAATATAGACGTATTAAACTTAGTATATAGTATAGCCCTATAATAGGAAAACCTAGTTATAGGAATAAAGTACCTAGTAGAGTACTTCTTAAAATAAATAATAGAAGTAGAAATAAACTACCCTATTTATAACAAGGAGATACTAGCAATATATAAAGTACTTAAACAATAGAGAGTATATCTACAAGGAGCTAAACACAAGATACAAATCTATACTAATTATAAGAATCTAATAAGATTTATAATAAACAAAGATCTAATACAATAATATACTAGATAGTAGGAGTACCTTATAATATTTAACTTTAAAGTAATCTATATAAAAGGATTAGAAAATATA